>SJYX01014043.1:198672-262918 GCA_006410675.1 Oreotragus oreotragus
TCACATCCTGGGCCATAAATCTAACCTTGATAAATTCAAAAAAATCGAAATCATTCCAAGCATCTTTTCTGACCATAATGAATTAAGATTAGATCTCAATTACAGGAGAAAAACTATTAAAAATTCCAACATTTGGAGGCTGAACAACACGCTTATGAATAACCAACAAATCACAGAAGAAATCAAAATATGCATAGAAATGAATGAAAATGAAAACACAACAACCCAAAACCTGTGGGACACTATAAAAGCAGTGCTAAGAGGAAAGTTCGTAGCAATACAGGCATACCTCAAGAAACAAGAAAAAAGTCAAATAAACAACCTAACTCTACACCTAAAGCAACTAGAAAAGGAAGAAATGGAGAACCCCGTAATTAGTAGAAGGAAAGAAATCTTAAAAATTAGGGCAGAAATAAATGCAAAAGAAACAAAAGAGACCATAGCAAAAATCAACAAAGCAAAAAGCTGGTTCATTCACTTATTTTTAAGTGAATAAGTGACATTTCACTTATTTTTAATAGTCTGCAGCATTTCTAGACAAATCTAAATGGGGCTACAAAGAAATGTAATTTGTCATAAAAGGATCTGCAAATGTACACTAAATATTCCAAAGACCTGCCCCAGGTAATGTTTGTAGCCCAGTGCCATTTAACACTACTAAGTTATGCTAGTTTGAAATATACCCCCATCCCATGCAGGACATGTAAAATTCTACTGGCTGAGAGATCAAATTTGTAGGTTAAATTAAATATGAGACATAGTGATGTTGTCTTATGTCCCCACCCAATATGTTGTTTTAAGTTATGAAATATGCTTTCATCAGAAATCCATCCTGCCATGCAAAATAGATTCTGGCCTGTGACTCTGGAGTGCCTTGCTAATAAATACCTTTACAGTCATCTTGTACTGACATTATAACTAGTAAAACACATTAAGAGAGAGGGAAGTAAGGAAAGAAGAGAGAAATAGAAGAGATAAAACTATAAGAGATTTTGGTGCATAAATTCAAAACATCTTTTGAATGTATTTCCTTCTTTCATCTCTTATTTCTACTCCAGAAAGGATCTGACGTGGCAGAAATAATCACATTTCTGCATTATTAGAGTTTTGAGGGTTTCAACCCCACCTTCATCTCTTAACTTTGAGGCCATCTGTTAAACTCCCCCCGCCTTATCTATACGATGAATGCTGTCTGTTCTTCCTTGCTGAATGCTCCAGGTTCAATCTTGAGGGACCCAGACTACAGACAATGAATGAATACAATGAATGAATATCAGTTACCATTTACTGGCCATTCTGACCAGTGTGAGGTGATACCTCATTGTAGTTTTGATTCTATTTCTCTAAGAATTAATGATGCAATCTGCTCTTTTAAAGTATGTCTCAGTCCAGCAGCCAAAATAATTATGTTCAAATATAAGATAAATCATACATCTTTTCTCATCTCAAAACACTCTAATAACTGCACAACTCATTTGGCATAAAAGCCACAGTTCTTACAAAGGTCTTCGGATCCTTGTTTAATTGGTCCCTGTGCCTGCATCTCCTACTTCCTATTTTATTCATTCTCAACTCAAATCTTTTACTATAAACTCCTCATACTCCCTGGAATGTTCTTCCACCAGATAGCCACGTAATTTTTCTCTGACTCTTTCGAGTCCTTATGCAATGATTAGCTTTTCTTATTATCTACTTAAAACTATAGCCATCACTCCCAGGGTCCTCTACTGACTTTCCAAGCTTTATTTTTCTCCATGGCTCTTATTCTTCCAGGATAGAGTTTGTCTTCTTTTTTAAATTATTTTATTTTCTGACTTCTACTAGAAAGTAAGCTTTATGAAGGCAGGACTATGTCAGTTTCGTTGGCTCCTCTAATCTTGGTGTCTAGAATAGTGACCATAGTGAGAACTCAACAAAAATTGTTTGGTAAATAAACATTTTTAAGCTGAAAAGGATTTGGCTATGGTGGCAACAGTAATTTGACAGAAATAAAAGCAAAACAACAAAAAAAGGAAAGATAACTGAGGAAAAAGTTAGAAATTCTAAGTGGCCTGCTGGAAATAAGTGAAAAAGAGGAGAAAGACTGAGGTAGTCACCCTAGCAACTCATTGTCATTCATACTCTTATTGTAGGTACATAAAACTACCATTCACATTAGGTGTCCCCTTCTCTGAAAATAAAAATTACTTAAACAAAGAGAAGAAAGCATCCTACATTCAAGAAGAGATCACTTTTCATGAGGCACGTCCTCTCCATGAGTTAAGAAAGACAAAAAACAACTCAGCACTTCGCAATTTCAAAAAGTTTTATATTTTTTTTCAAGATAGAATTATTGTCCCCACTATTTGGGAAGAAAATAGATCTGATTGTTAAATCACTTACTTATTGATAATATAACAATTCCTTCAGCACAGGAAGTTCGAGCTGTCCGGTATTTTGGATATTGCCTGGCACTTAAGGAGCACTTAATATATACTTGGAGAACTGAGTAGGACTAAAATGCATGGAGAAAGTGAAAAATTCAGTCTAAAGAACAACATCAAAATGCTATGATCTCCTTTACTTTGGTGATTTATCAGGTAAGAATTTTTTTACCTGATAATATATGCTACTCAATCAATTGTTAACAAAGGGTTTTGGCAACACTTAAAAATTATGCAGCTCAGTCAGTAAAGAATCTGCTTGTAATGGATGAGACCTGGGTTCAATTCCTGGGTCAGGAAGATCCCCTGGAGAAGGAAATAGCAATCCACTCCAGTATTCTTGCCTGGAAAATCCCATGGACAGAGGAACCTGGTGGGCTATAGTCCATGGGGTCACAAGAGTTGGGCACAACNAGCTCAGTCAGTAAAGAATCTGCTTGTAATGGATGAGACCTGGGTTCAATTCCTGGGTCAGGAAGATCCCCTGGAGAAGGAAATAGCAATCCACTCCAGTATTCTTGCCTGGAAAATCCCATGGACAGAGGAACCTGGTGGGCTATAGTCCATGGGGTCACAAGAGTTGGGCACAACTTAGCAACTAAACCACCACCAACAACAAAATTTATGCTAAGTACAGTACAACAGAGAGAAATAAACTAAACTATGTCATAAACATTAAAAAAAACCTTGATGAAAATGTATTTACTTATTTAAAAGCATGTGATCTCCTGCCCTCAAGAAACCTCCAATTCAGTTGGGAAGGTAAAAATCACATACCAGGCAAAAACTATTTAAAAATCTGATACATCACTCAAACAAATTATTTGAAAGATGAGACAGACAGTACATTGTAGAGACATTCATGTTAGGGCAAAAATAATGTAGGCAAAAAGGCTTTAGATTAAAAAAATGAATTAGTCCCCTTTGGGGAAATAAAATGAAGGAACTTAGGAACTGATAAAGTGGCAGATGGGGATGGGGAGGTCAGAAAAGAACATTCTAGAAGGGAGGATCATCAAGAAAGGGCATTCCAGAACACACCACAAAACAACAGAAAGAAAGAACATGACTCTTCCCCAATTCCAAAGGAAGGCACAACCTCCCAGAAGACACAATGACCAGCACTTACTTGAGAAACAGCCTCTGGATCCTCAAGTTTTGCCAGTCCCCTAGGAGAGCAGACAGCAGTCAACTCACATTTAACTTCCCCATGTTACAGAGAAGAGCCAGTCACAGAGAGGCAGAAGGAGGAAGCAGCTCTCTGAAAGCCCTCTTGCAAACTAAAGGAAAGAACATCATTGAGAAGGGGAGAGCTAAAACACCTCTAAATCTTGACTTTCCTCAGCCAAGCACCTTGCTTTAATAAAAATGAAATCTTCACAAGTTATACATATTTAATTTACTGATTCAAAGATGAGTCAGAAGAGGAAAACAATAGTTGTGAACCTTTCAGTGGTAGAGAGATGCTTTCTAAAGTGTTCCCAAAGCCTCTCCGAGGTCAGACTCATCCTGAGGCTGCAGGAACGCAAAGGATTTGTATTCAGAGATGTGGCTTGATGAGACCAGAACAATCATAATTCTTGTGTAGTAGATGTCATTAATCAATAAAAGGGGATATAAAAAGTCACACACCTCCCTCCCTGTGCCAGGAAGGAGGATGGCAGTCCATTTCCGGATGTATACCACAGCCGGCAGAGTGACTCATCTTGTGCCAGAATGCCACAGGGACGTGAGAGGAAAAGGAAGCAATGAGGACGGTGACGGGCCAGGAAAGCAGTGGCCACCACAGGCAGTCTGAAACGAGCATTTTCTAGCAGCTCCAGTAATAAGGGCTTTGCTGAATCAGAGGTTCTTTGAGTCAGAAGGGGCTTCAGTCCGAACCCTTCATTCTTACAGTCAAGTATACTTGGTAAAGACTCTTGGGTTGGGGGGATCCCCTCCAGAAGGAAATGGCAACCCACTCCAATAATCACGCCCAGGGTAAGAGGAGCCCATGGGCCCAGGAGCCTGGTAGGCTACACAGTCTATGGGGTCGCAGAAGAGTTGGACATGACTGACCCACTAAATAAAAACAACACTGGGTCCCAGGGAAGGAAATGGCAGGTCCCAAGTGAGAAAGCAAGGGAGGGCCGAGCTCAGCTTAGAGCCCGAACCCCAGAGTGAGTTTTCTGTACTCACATAACAATTGTTCTCACAGTAAGAACATCTCAACCAGTTGTAGTCCAGAGACCATTTGCATATTGGTTGTTGAAATTGAAACTATTGCCCCTCTAGATATCACAGTGTGTGTGATCATAGTTTGGGAGCAGTGATAGAGATTTAAAAAGACAGGAGTGAGGAATGGAGGGTCATGATAATATTTTCCAGGTTAGCTTCAAAGCTTACTTAATTCATAATCTATTGGAAGAACAGTCCTACAGATAAAATCTCGTGACCATCAACCCTCTTCTGTCACATTTCTATGGGATGGTGCAGTTGGAATACTGGTGCAGGAGGCAAGCAAATATATCAGATCTTGAGATCAAAGCCAACCACTCTTCCCTGAGTGTCTTGGGGGTCAGAGGCTCTGGATGGAGAAAAGGTAGAGAAGACAGCCATGTGTTCCCCTAGCATATCGATCCCCCACCCACATCAATAGGAATGGCAAGTCTTTCCCTAGCTGTCCTGATAAGAGGGTTTTTAAAAGAAAAGTCCATCAAGAGGAAGAGCTTGGCTATGCCAAGTTTCCAACCGGATACAGGCTTTATTAATAGTTCTGGTTCTCCAAAGCCAAGTGTTTGACAGTACATGAGCTTTATACTGAGCTGGATTCTTTCACATGGTCCATTGTTATTCAGCCACTAAATCCTGTCCAACTCTTTGCAACCCCATGGACTGCAGTGCACCATATAGCACATAGCCTAACTTGAAAACAAAAGCTAGTTTGGCAAGTGACTGGGAAGGATTGAGAAGGATTGAGTCTAGTATCACTAACAAAAATGATAAAAAATAAAAATCGCTAAAGATTTTTTGCCTCATATGTTAGGAAATGTGCTAACCATTTTATATATGTTATTAACAGTCTTCACAACAAATTTTAGGTTGATGATACCATCTCTATTTTATAGAGGATAAACTTGAGGCTCAGGGTAGTCAAACAATTTATTCAACGTAGCTAATAAATAAGAGATAGAGTATTATAACTCAGGACCATCTGGCTCCAAAGTCTAGTCATCCAAATATGACATAAAATAAAGCCACTCAGGCCATGTTGGATTCTGCCAGCCAAATGTCATTACCTGCATTTATACTTTAAGTGTCACTGAGATAAGATGTGACAAAGTTAGGATGAGATGTACTTTTATACATCAAATATATTTATCAAATGACTGGATGACCGGTTTAAAGGACCTAAACGGGATGAGAGGTGCTAGAGCAATAAGACAATATCCTGTCCTCATAAAGTTTCAGAACCTTATCTTTGCCAAACATATTCTCCTGAAGTCATAGCTCTTTGTTATCCTGTACTTACCAATGAAGAACCTGAGGCTAGAGAGTTGAGGAAATCAGTCAGAGTATCACAACGAAGGAGTGGTGGAGCATGAATTGGAACCAGGTTCATCTGACTTTGATTTCATGTTTTCCCTCTTACCTCCGATTCCCATTCTGGAAATTGAACCTGACTGTTCACAAATGTGCAGGTCATAGTTCACGGAGGAGCAGTGTAGATACCAAAGTCTATTTTTAGCTACAAGAGGATATGCACCTATAACTTCTAAACAGGCCCACCATTCCAGGGAGATGAGGCAAACACCAAACTCCAGAATGGAATGACAAAGATTTCTTGGAGTGAAAGAGAAGGGGCCATAGAACAAGTCTTCTCAGAGAAGAGGGGCCCAGTATGGCAGCCATAACTCACTCGGAAGAAACAATGACCACATTCTGTTAACAAGATGGCAGAGGTTGCAGAACCTCCCAGCCCTGGAGCCTGCACAGAAATCCTCTTGACCAAAGAGAGCTGCTGTAGTCTCTGAAGTCAGGACACTAAATCTCTAAGCCTGACTTCTAAGTACTCCTCTGTGGTTCCGGTTGGCTTCTGTTTGTGACTGTGGTGTCACTGTTTGTATTACGTCTTCCTGAGGCTGGGGACTCTCTCTTTCATTCCTCCGGCTCTCTCCAGGATGAGTAGCTTACACAGATAAGGGGACATTCTCACTAAATATTTGTTCACTGACTTATCACTGGTTTATTCACAAATCAGTCAACACAAGGAGCCAGACTGTGTTCTGACTAGAAATACAGAGGTGTCCATCAGTGACTATACTACAATGCTCCCCACTTATTAAAAGATTTATGGCAGCATCATCTCTCTGAAACACAGCCACAAAGCAGAATTCAGAAGGTGGAAGTATGGGAGAGAAATAAAAACAACTCTCACCAAGATCAGGCACTTTCTTCCATGGGATGAACCTCAGGTCACCAAAAAAGGGTCAGAGGGCTTCAGGATTTTGAATGCTTCTGTTCAGTACTATGGAAAAATTAGCACTCATGTTGCTTTCCCAATACAAAGTTTAGTATCAGCAAATAAGAAGTGGGAGGGGAGTGATTTTTGCAACAGAGAGGAGAGAGAGCTGGCAGCCTGTCTGTTGGATAGGTAACAGAAAAGGTAAAACTTACCTTAAAAAAAAAAAAAAAAAAAAAAAAACCTCTAAAAATGATCACTTAAACTCAAAGTCATTTTGTATTGCTACAATTAGTGTTCTGCCCCATTCAGTCATCTCTGAGGCTATACCTTTGTACAGTGAATATCAGAGTGTGGAAGGACCTTAGAGATTGAGTCTAACCATTCATTATTTAGGAGGTACAAAGGAAATAAGTATCTTGTCCAATGTCTTCCCACTGTTTACTTAAATTTAATAGGCTTTTCATATAAATACACTGCCTTTGGTGTATATTTATATAAAAAGAAAGACATAGAAAATTAAGAAAACAGAACTCCATCTTTGCCCTCCAGGGGCTCAGACTTGTTTAGCTGAAGACTGATACTACTGTACAACCACCTGGCAAACATTTCTCTGTCTCAGTGTGGCTGGAGAAGGAATCGACACCACAGCAAGAGCAACACTATGAAGAAAAGGGAAGGGGTCACAGAGACACCAACAAAGCCTAACCTGGCAAAACCAATGTGATCAACATCTGCAGCATTTCACTAATCCAGGCTAGTATATCTAACATGAAAAAAGATAGGGTTAGCGGGGTTAATATGTTTCATGTGTATTTACTGATCCAGTTACTCACTCCACATGACCGTGAGTTCTTTCTAAATGCTCACAAACCACACATTTAATAATCCACTTTGGAATTCTACTGGCAGAAAAAAATAATGTGGCCTTATTTAAATTATACTCCCCCGAATCTATTTTCTCTTCTGTAGAGAAAACTAACACAAAATTTGAATTTGAGGGGTTCACACAGCCATCAAAGGGTTAATGAGCACACACACCCCTCCCCCCACTGTAAAAGTGAAAAGTACTGCCACGAGGCGCCAGCAGGGGGCAGCAAATAGCAGTTGAGGATGGGAATTCAGGAGGAACTCTTGAATGAAGGATGGGTGCAGATTTGGGGTACCCAGAACATTGCAGTTGTCTCAACACAGAATGAAATGGAAAAACTAAAAAAAAAAAAACCCTGAAACTCAAAGTTTATGAATGTACCCCAAAGTCATAATCTAGGTAGTGGTGGAACGAGAAGTGTTATATGTTTCTTGGACTCTAAGAAGCAGAACAGTTTCAGTTCAGTTCAGTAGCTCAGTCGTGTCTGACTCTTTGTGATCCCATGAATTGTAGCATACCAGGCCTTCCTGTCCATCACCATCTCCTGGAGTTCACTCAGACTCACGTCCATCGAGTCAGTGATGTCAACCAGCCATCTCATCCTCTGTCATCCCCTTCTCCTCCTGCCCCCAATCCCTCCCAGCATCAGAGTCTTTTCCAATGAGTCAACTCTTCAACTAGTCAATCTAATCACACTAGGACCACAGCCTTGTCTAACTCAATGAAACCAAGCCATGCCCGAGGGGCAACCCAAGATGGGCGGGTCTTGGTGGAGAGGTCTGACAGAACGTGGTCCACTGGAGAAGGGAATGGCAAATCACTTCAGTATTCTTTCCTTGAGAACCCCATGAACAGTATGAAAAGGCAGAACGGTATACCATACATTTAATTTCACAAAAATTAATTAGTCTTTGTATGAAAGTATGAGTATGTATTCATGCTCAGTCACATCCAACTCTTTGAGACCCCATGGACTGTAGCCTGCCAGGTGCCTCTGTCCATGGAATCTTACAGCCAAGAACACCAGAGTGGTTTGCCATCTCCTTCTCCAGGGGATCTCCTTGACCCAGGAATTGAACCAGCATCTCTTGTGTCTCCTGCATTGGCAGGCAGATTCTTTCTGACGAGTATGAAGACTTGACTTTCTGTTATCCAGAAAACTCACTTTTCTGGATCACACCAATTGTCAAGGTCACTATTTCAATGATGTCTCACTGAACTGAGACTCTACATATGTGTATGCAAGTATATGTGTTCCTACTTAATAGAGGAAGGAGAGGAGAGGGAAGGAAAGAGAGATGATCTACCCTTAATCTCTTTTCCAAATTTTCCCACAGTCTCCTCAAAAATATGTTCTTCTTAACCTTAAGGGGTCCACATTTCATCTGAACTCTACGATGAATTTCTTTTAAAAGTTGTATGTGATTCCATTAAGCTAGTTTCCCAGCTATATCAAGATGAATAAAATAAAATTTTCCATTCTTAAAAAAAAATAAAATCCTTCAATTTTTTTTTTTTTCTTTTCTCTCCACTCCTCTAGCTTAACAAATCGTAGACGTTAGGAAGTTCAAGGCTGGCAGAATCTTGGTGCTCCTGGAAGAAGAAATCCATTGCCAAACACTCAGTAAAACAATGGTTAAGTATTTTGAACATTATGAAAGCTTGAAATGATAGGTCTCTGCACAGGAAGAACAGTTCATTCTCAGGGCTGTGGGGAATTTTGGAAAGCCAGTTCTGCTGAGGCGTTCCACGGTGAGGGTGTCAGCTATTCCGGTAAGGCTCAAGTGCTGCTCAGAGAAAAGGACAGAGATATTAAAAACAAATAATTTTAGGGAGGGTTGTCAAGCGTGAATTTGCTGTGATAAATGGCCTTCATTTGGTTTCCTGAAATTATGAAAGCAGAAACATCTTGGTCATTAAAGATTTAGGGGGTTGTGGGAAAGGAGCAGAGGTGAAAGGGAATTTGTTCAAAATAGATCTTCCATGCGCCCTTCTATCTCATCTCCCACCTCTTGCCGGGTCCTCTGCACTCCAACCACACTCTTTTTCTTCCCAGACTCTCAGCCTTCTTGTCTCCCCGCTTTTGCCCTTGCATGAGTGCATCATGCTCCCGCCCCCAACAGACTCACAGCATTCTTTCTGGCAAACTCCAGAAACTCCTACTCATGTTTAAAAGGCTCATCTGAACATCACCTTTTCTGGAAGAATTCCTTGATTTTTCTGAGATAGAAATAATTACAGAACTCTAAACACACCACTGTTATAGTACCTAAAGTAAGTTATTATAATTACCTGGGTATGTTCTCTCACCAGTTAATTGGAACTTCTTTGATGTCAGGAACTCTGTCTCATGAATCTCTGTATTATCAGCCTTGTATTGTAATGTGACAAAGATCAGATGCTTGTGAAATTAATGAATAAGTGATGTTCTGTTAACTACTTCATATGAGTATATAACATTGAACATTCGATCAACTGATAATTCCAAAATATATCAGTCAGATTGCATCTTTTAATGTAATGAGAATTAATACTCAAGTATTCTGAGTAGACATCATTGCATCTTGAGACACTGGATGGCTTCTCAAAGAAGATTCTGTTGTATTCTTGAAAATTTAGTATTCTAGGATTTAGAAGACTGATGTAACCACATCCAGCCAAGATAGAATGCTTTGAAATATATAAGAGAGCATCACTGGAGAAGCAGGATGGAAACTCATTTGCAGAGATGGCCTCAACTTGTGTCATCCAGACCTCCATCTCTCTAGCTGAACTGATTATTGCCTTTACCTGCCGTAGTTACTCTCCTCTGCCTTTGCACTTTCAGTACTGTACTGCACTTAATCATTTGCCTCTCTTGTCTCCTCTCCTGGACTTAATCTAGCACTTATTAGGAACACAATAAATGTTTAATAAAGAAATAAATAAGCAACTGGGGAATACTCTGGGAAGGGAACAGTGCTTTCTGTATTCTCCCAATTAGGAATCTAGACAAAGATGGTTATCACGCTCTTTGAATAAAAGGGCAATGAGTGGGACTTTGGCAAACTCTTTGAACACTTGTCATCAAAGCCTTAAGATTCACCAGTAGGGCTTAACCTACCAACTGGAGAGGTTTCAATGTTCAATAGGAGTGCTTATGAAAATATAGGTTTATCCAAAATAAACTATGCCAGAAGCAAGTAAGACCATAGAGTATTTCATAATAAAGAGTGAACTTCAGCAAGTCATTTACATCTCTGAGTTTCAGTGTTCTCCCATATTAAGAAAGAGTTAATCATAGTAACTTTTCAAAAGGTTTATTGTGAATTAATTGAGATAACCCATGTGAAGTAAATAGCACAGGGCCTGAAACCCAGTAAGCACTCATGTACTAGCTAGCCTTATTTAGGACAACGACAGTATAATAAACCTCAGCTCCAAGAACACCTGTAATAACTGGCCTGCCCTTACAAAGCAATGTGCAATTATTTCAGTTTGGTATCCCTCAGTGATCTAATTCCAACTCCCTATATAGTCTGTTTCCTTGGAATCTGCTGGACTTGAGGTGACTTTTCTGTTTGAATTTTTTCCATTGACATGAACTAGAAAATTGAGACAGATCAAAGAATTTCACAAGTCCTTTATTTTCTATCAAATGTGACTCCAAGTACCACCCTCTCTAAATCAACCCACTGATAGAAGCTGAGAAATCTTCACTAGCTGGCACTGCTCGCGGGGACGTACTCGGGAAAACAGGAGCCGATACACACTGAGGCTTGGTCTGCAGCTCACAGCTTAAGCCACTCTATAAGTACCTCTCCAGCCAAAAGAAAGAGTGCTAGTCAACCTTTTTCAAAACTTTCCTTGCGGCAAGGATTATGGACCCATAAGCTGCATTTGAGTTTCAGCAACCATCAACTCCTACATTAAAATTTTATTACAACTTCCCTTTAACTTATTTGCTTCAGATATTTTGAATTCAAAGAAGCTAATTCTCCCTTAATCTATTTAAGGAAAGATACATATTGAAGAGCCAAACAAAGGAAGCTCAAGTAGGGAAAACAGGATATGTCCCCTGTTCTTTTCTAGTGTAGTTATTCGCATATCATACAGAAAAAAAGACACGGCAACCATGGCCTGTCTAATTAAATGTATCTATTTAAATAGTATTCAACTTCATGTAATAGAAACTGGATTATAACAGCTTAACCAAATAGGCCTTGTTTCTCTCCTCGCAGCATAGTGCCCATGAGACTTTTTAAAAGTCTTATACGATGTATTGCAGGCAGATTCTTTACCAGCTGAGCTATCAGTGAAGACCTGAGACTTTTCAAAGACCTCACCAAGAATTCAGGTCCATTCTAGTATCTTGCTCCACCATCCATGGCTTTTGTCCTCATTGGTAAGATTTTTCCTCCTGATGTTTCTATGTTCGTGGCAGAAACAGAAAAAGACAGGAAAGGAAGGTGGGGAAACTTGCTTGCCAGTTGAAATGCTCCCTTTTGGTCAAGAACAGAATTGCTTGCCTAGATGTCTCCCCACCCCGACTAGAATTTTGTTTGAATTTCATTGGCTGAAACAATGTCTTGTAGTCTTGCCTACCTACAAGGTATCAGGGGAGGTGAACATTTGTCAATGAACACGTTGACACGCTACCAAAACAGAGTTCCAGTGATTAAAACAGGAAGAAGGGGGTAGAGTGAAATTAGATAGCAGCTTAAGTACCTCACACACTTTAGAACAATAGTAATCCATTTATTCCTGGAGGAGGGAAAAACTGTCACAGGATAAGTGCTTCTCACCAAGTATTCTTAGCATCTCCAATAACATGAACCCTCTCTTCATGACAGATTATCTACATGATGCCTTTCCTTTCCCTTGACATTCACAATACTGCCTCTCTTCTCCTAGGAAGGCTTCCCTCCCCCACCCCCCGTGTTCTTCACTGAAATCTTTCTCACACTTTATGAGCCAATCCAAAAGCAACTCTGAAGCATGCTGTGAACACCCTACCCTACTCCATTCACAGAGTCAGTCAGTATGAAGCTCCTCATCTTCTCCAGTTGTTGCAAAAGAATATACTGACATGTTAGCTGCATTTGGGTTTTACTGCAATCACTTGTTAATAATTAATTATTAATAACCAATATTTACTGAGTGGTGTGTTCTGGTACTGTGTGCTTCATGTGTATTCGTTTATTTTCTCTTTGCAACATCACTTGGGCTTCCCAGATGGCGCAGTGGTAAAGAATCCACTTACCAATGCAGGAGGTGCAACAGAAGCTTGATCCCTGAGTCAGGAAGATCCCCTGGAGTAGGAAATGGCAACTCACTCCAGCATTCTTGCCTGGAACATTCCATGGACAGAGGAGCCTGGTGCGCTACAGTCCATGGAGTCACAAAGAGTCGGACATGACTGAGCAACTGAGCATGCACTCACATTCTTATCTTCATTTTACTGGTGAGTGGGGAACCTGAGGTTTGAACCCAAGTTAAACTCCAGGCTCAAGTGAAACTCTGAGCTCTTCATCATTATTTATAAATTTCTCTCATAAAATAATCATCCTTTTTGAAGACAAAGACTAATTCTTAAACTTGAAGTTTTTCACTACATTCTTCACAACACTGAGCTTTGTTCACTATAGAAGCTCAGTTAATGTTTCATTTTACTGATTAACAAACTGAGAGAGAGGGATGTTATTAGTCACAGACCCTGGGCAAGAATCATGTCATTTCGTCCCTTACTTATTTTTACACTACACCATAATGAATTATCCAACCTTTCAACAAATATTTATTAAACACCTATCCTGATCTAGGCAGATGCTACCTTTTGCTTAGGTTGAGGGTCCTAGGCTGAAGGATTACAGTCTTATTCACTGGGAGCAAACAAAGCAAAGTAAAATCCTGGAAAGGATGAGATGAAACATTTTCATCTTTCAGCTTGCAGCTGTGAGAAATTGTTACTATTGTTGTTTGGTGTCCAAGGGAATCCGGCGATGAAATTCATCAGCTTTGAGGTCATTTATCATTTTCTGGGTTTTTCTGCCCCTGGTTTCTCCTCTGCTCCCTACAGACCATTTCCAAAGTCATAACAGCAAAGCAGCTCTACAGAAGATGCATGTCTGGAAATCCTCCGTTTTTGCTCTTCCGTGCCTCGAGTCACACCACCTCTCCCCATCAGCCTCAAGATAAGAGGACCTCTCAAGACTTTAGGTATGTCAGAATTGTCATTATTTGCTATGCAACTTTTTTTCTGGGCTCTGCAGTCTTTGAAACCCTTTGCAAAAAGAACTTCAGACAACTCAAGCTTTTATGCCAATGAAAGCATAAATGGAAGCCTTTGCTCCTTGCCTTTGGGTAAGCCAAGCCCTCCATCCCCTCTGACATCCCAGAGTGCCCCACCAGAGGGTAGCTTGCATTGAACTCCATCTGTAAAAACTCTGCACTGCAGGGGAGCTTGCTGACATTGAAGTAGGCATTGAGATTATCTGTTTCTTCAGATCTGAAGTCAATGTCCAGGTATACGGATGGGGAGATGGGAGGAGGAGAAAGTCAGCATGGCCGGTGGTTGCTTGTGGCCCTCATCAAACTCCCTACAGAGAAAAGAACAACCCGGTCGAGTGTGCTACATCGTTATGAACATGGCCTCCAAATCTCCTGTTGTGGCCATTACATCAGTGATAAAAATACACTTCTTCCCTCTACAACATGGATAAATGCTTTTCTTCTTCTTTTTCCTGGACCCTTTTAAGAGAAACTCAGGGGATAAAAATGCTGACTTATTGAATTATACATACTCCTAGAAATATGTCTTAATAGTAATTCTCTTCTTTTAATCTTCATGTCCACTTTTGAGAATACAGGGGAATTTATGCAAGGCCAAAGATGATTTCTTGCAAAAGATCTGCTTTGATTTGATACTTGCTGTGAGGGAAAGAGGATAAATAAGATGTCTTAAGAGGAGAATCTAGATGTGTCTTTAGAAGATGCTTTTGGTACCTCTCTTCCTGTCCGCCAGACCCACCCCTGATTTCAGCTGCAGCTGTTGTGGGTGAGTTCCTGAGAGCCAAGGTTCATCTCTCTCTGTGAGCATCCTGTTTTCAGCTCTGACAGCTTTCTCTGAGGTCACAAGAGTCCCTTCACCTGGAATTGCAGCCTAGCAATTCCCTGGCGGCTCAGATGGTAAAGCGTCTGCCTGCGATGCGGGAGACCCGGGATCAATCCCTGGGTTGGGAAGATCCCCTGAAGAAGAAAATGGCAACACACTCCAGTACTCTTGCCTGGAAAATTCCATGGACTGAGGAGCCTGGTAGGCTACAGTCCATGGGGTGGCAAAGAGTCGGACAGGACTGAGCAACTTCACTTTCAATGCAGGAATTAATCCCCTGGAGCTAACCCTCAAGCAAGGGAGGCAGGAGATGGTGGATAAATACAAGTGCCAGCCTCCTTCCTTCAGATGGACAATTCCAAGGGACAATCTGACCTCTCAGCCGCTCTGGCAGCTTCTTCAATAACTTGCTCTGATTTTGGCCCTTTCTCCTTCCCACAGTCTTCATTTCTGCTTCCCGGGACTACTGCCTAGGCTCGGAAGCCCTTGTCTTGAGTTCTTTTTCCAGCAGAATCCAAACTTCGATCCGACCTAGAATCAAAACCACTGGCCAGTAGATTTAGGTCGGTCATCTGGATAAATTTAGTACAGGAGGGGGGGAAAAAAGTCATACTCATTATGTGACATTATATAGCCTTAGGGAAAAAGTTTGATTAATTTTCCAGTCATCACGTTGACAGCACTTGAAAGCAAAGTATACGCAATGGGGTACTTGAAACAACTAGTCCAGCATAACAAAGGATTATGTTAAATTTATTAGCAAGAAGATTGCAGGTACTAAGTCTCCTTGACTCCTTTCTACTCTTACCCTAAATAGATCTTTCTGCCAATAATGTCTTCCAATTTGGTGGCCAGGCACAAACAACATCATGTAACCTGAAATGTAACTGATTCCCACAGTGTAGATATATTCCATCCTGTCAAGGTATTTGAGCTTTCCTGGTAGCTCAGACAGTTAAGAGTCTGCCTGCAGTTCAGGAGACCCGGGTTTGATCCCTGCGTTGGGAAGATCCCCTGGAGAGGGGAATGGGAACCCATGCCAATATTCTTGCCTGGAAAATTCTATGGACAGAGGAGCCTGGCAGGCTACACTCCGTGGGGTCACAGGGCATTTGTAATTCCAACTAGAAAATGCAGTAGGCCTCACTTTGCCATCATCAGGCCTTTGTCACATGCTGTTTGTCATGCTTTAGGACTCTGATTCAAATGCACCCTGGCTGACAACATATAATAACACATCGGTTAAATGCAGTTCAACTGCACACCCGTAATTATCTTCATCTGGTCTGGACACAGTACAGAAATATTGAGATGGTCCTATTTGTCTTATTTTGTTGAGTCAGAATAAATTGAACATAGACTAGATTAAAAACATGTCACTAAAGTCTTTGTTTTTCCTTAATGTCTCCCCTCTAGGGCCACCTGTAAGTGATATTTCATAACATTTAGTGCAATAAATTTTAATATTTTATTTACTTATCCTACTTAACTCGCATGTTGAGGGACAACATATTTCATCTGGAATTGGTCAATCAAGGGACTCAATCAATGGACACTGAATATAAATTAATCCATAATATATAACCAATAAACCAAATAGAGTCCACTTGAAAACTTGTGAAATATCAGCTAAGTTCTGAACAACAGAAAGAGTCAAAATTATTGTAGTCTGTGTATTTCTTGCTCTCGGAGTGGGGAGAAAAAGTCCCCAGAACTACAGAAGTTTCTCAGTTAGAGCCCCATTTTCTTCTGTCCTGAACTATAAACATGTGTTCTCAAGTCCCAGAGTCAGCTCCCAGGCTGCTGAGCGATCCCGCCCATGGCCCCCGGAGCCTGTCTGTCTGGGACCAAGAGTTAAGTTGCATGAAGCCAGTTGGCAATCCAGTCTGCCCCCAGCACGAACAGCTTTGTTATGTCAAAATGGTTCCTCTGCTTATTTCTCCTGAAGATTTATTTCCTTAAGATTTTGCCAGTCTGGCCAAATTTGCTGAGCTGGGATATACTTGGAAAATATCGGAAGGAATGTTTCTACTCTGCCCTTGTTGAATTTTGTCTCCACTTAGAGAATCCAGCGGTACACCCCAAAGTGCAATGTGTTCACCAGCTTCTTGTAGCCACGGTGTAAAGTCTGCCCTTGTAATCAAGCTACCAGTTCCAAAGGAGGATTGCAAGAGCCAAACAGCTCACAAATCATGATGTTTCATTTTCTTCTGTAACTTAGTGCTCACCATAGTTCAGAACTGAATGAACTTTGCATGGCTTATTTCATTTAATCTTCACAACATCCAATAAATTTGCTCTGTTCTCATTATTTCCCTTTAGGAAACCCAGGGGGACAAATTAAGGAATTTTGCTCCAAATAATATAGTAAGAAAGAGGTGAAGGTAGAGCTGGGATATCTATGAGGTTTGGGTGTCTGACTTAAGGCGGGTCTTTTGATTTGATTTGATTATGCCATAATGCTTTAGAATTGGTAATTATAGTAAAGCAAGGATTTCAAGGCAAGGGTTTCAAAGAGTCTTAAAGAGTAAATAATTATTTCATGCGTCCACAGCCTTGGAAGAGTAAAGTCATGTTAATGTAGAACAGGAAAAAGTGTGTGGATGTAGATGGTTTTGCTTCTCATCAATGTCAGAAAATTGGTCTTGACTTATTATTTGGAAAACATGGTTACAAGACTTAACCTCAAAGAATCAAAGAGTGTATGGAGATGGACATTTTTCAGGCTGAAGTCCTCCCAGGTGAAAATTAACCACTTGCGATTAGAATCTATTTGAGTAATAGCCTCCAAGTTCTCAGCTACCACTCTGCCTAAACTTACCTACAAACCTCTAGTATGAAGATCTTTCAAAGGAGAAAAATACTCTCCCAGACTTAGAGATTGAGAAGGAGTAGACTCCTGAGAAGAAGGAAGAATCCATTATATTCATTTAATCCATTCTATGCACTGAGGATTCCCAGACCTAAGAATTGTGCCTGCCTGGTAAGATCTGCTCAGAAAAGATTTGTTAAATGCATGTTCAAGGAACTGCAAGATGATGATAATAGTAAAAGTTGATAATATTTAATGAATGCTTACTCTGTACCAGGTATCAAGCTAAATAAGAGTATGGATTATAATATTCACTTTATTTAGCCACACCAAGAGATGGGAACCATTTAGTTTTTCCAGAAATGAAGATAACATTAAAGGCAAATTAAAACACCCAAAGCCCACAAACAAAGATGCAGAACCAGGATTGGAAGCTAAGTTCTAATTGTAGAGCTGAGAATGCTGAGTCTGGCATCTTACTTGCCACACTATGAAAAGAAGAAAGCAAAAGCATATTAGATTATGAATTGGGAGAAAGAAAATTAGAGTGGAAACCTTGACTCTAGGATTTCTATAAGTGTTTGGAGTGTGGAAATTCTCAGCCTTGCTGTTTCTATCATGCTTTTTTTTAGGTTTCCCTCGTACTTTATGCAAACTTTCATTGTTATAACAAACATAATAGTGCAAGGCAGTTCTTGATTCATGAAGTCCTTCCTGCTGCTGCTGCTGCTGCTAAGTCGCCTCAATCATGTCCGTCTCTGTGCAACCCCATAGACAGCAGCCCACCAGGCTCCCCGTCCCTGGGATTCCCCAGGCAAGAACACTGGAGTGGGATACCATTTCCTTCTCCAGAAGTCCTTCCTACTCTACCATAAATGTGTTGAAGGAAGGAATCATCTTTGCATTCCTAGGACCTGGCATAATACTGAGCACAGATGTGACACACTACAAATGTACTTGTTGTATAAATATGCCTTTCTTATATTACATAGCAATAAGCACTTTGAATGTTTTTAAATGCCTAGGATGTTTCTATTTGCTGGGGCTTGAAAGAGTATAATACACAACACTGTAACTCCCATCTAAGTTCTGAACATATTGAAAGTCAGAAGGGACAGATAGGCACCAATGTATCATCCTTTTAATTGAGAAAGCTGTTTTTGGAGAATGTGGCTTATACCTATTGGTGGGTAGTTTATTTAGCTCCAAAATTAACACACATCTGCAAAGAGCAGACTCATTGGAAAAGACTGATGCTGGGAAAGATTGAAGGCAAAAGGAGAAGGGGATGACAGAGGATGAGATGGTTAGACAGCATCACCAACTCAATGGACATGAATTTGAGCAAACTCCTGTGGACTGGAGGACAGAGGAGTCTGGCGTGCTGCAATCCCTGGGGTTGCAAAGGGTCAGACATGACTTAGCTACTGAATGACAACAGATGCAGTCATAGATAGTTCTGAAACACTGTAGGCTTCTGCATGTAGGAACAGAATCTTTTTCATTAAACTCATGCCTCCTGCAAGTAAGTGGTCCTTGCAGAAGGAAAAGGAGAGAAAGGGACTGAATTATTCAAACACACCTGTCAGTTTAAGTCTCCTCAGTCCTGGGAAGGAGTCAGTGAGAGACAGGAGGATTGTGCTAGTGAAGTTCCAATCACACAGAGGAAAACATCAGGAAAAGACAAACTGTGGTTTCACCCAATTGTGTTCTGAGACAACAATGATAGAGAGTATCTTGAGACTGCAATAAAGTATGTAATTACTTTGATACACCATAAGAAAATCAAGGAGAGGGTGACACGTTTCTGAAGAAAAAAGGAAGAAAATAGCTATTTGGAATCCTAAAAGTTTGAAGAGGAAAGAAAATGACAGTACAGTGAACCTGCAAAAAATGAGAATGAACTCTTCCACTGATCTAATATCGACTGATTTTCCTTATATGGTTGGCAATGAAGCATTCCTCTGTTAGATTTTATATAAAATATACTTATTGTTGTGTTGTTTTTGTTTAGTTGCTAAGTCATGTCCAATTCTTTTACGACCCCACAGACGGTAGCCCACCAGACTCTTCTAATCATGGGATTTCCCAGGCAAGAACACTCGAGTGGGTTGCCATTTCCTTCTCCAGGGGACCTTCCTGACTCAGGAATCGAACCCACATCTCCTGCACTGGCAGGCAGATTCTTTGCCTGCAGATTCTGAGCCACCTGGGAAGCCCCATAAAATATATAGAGGATACCAATCTTTTCCCTCATAACTAGATTACCCTAAAGTTAGAGATGATTTTTTGCTCATCCTATGTAGGTGCTGGATTGTATTCTTGAAGGGCTACAGCACCCAAATGATCCATCAATCTATTCATCATTTATAAAGCCAACCTTGCTTGTGATGCAGATGGCTGCAGATTAGCTCATATCTGGTATTTTCTCATAGAAGTAGCTAGACAAAAATTTTGACCACCTTGGAAGATGAGTCCCGCAGGTTTTCACAGCAGTGGCTTCAATTTGGGAAAGCGCTGGTACCATTTCCTGGCAATTCAGCAAAAAAAAAAAAGAAGGAAGAAAAGGCAATTTTATTTTTAAGTTAGAAAATCCTAAAACCAGCATCACAGGGAGACTTAGAATTCAACTGTTTCCCTTACTGGAAACCATCTCTTAAATAATGCAAGGAGAAAGCTGCATGTACATCCTCAAAGAGTGATTGTTATGAAAAGGCAAAAAGCAGGCGATCAGATCCCGGAAAAACCCATTGCTGCTCTGGGACATGCCCAGGCTGTGGGGTGGGCTCTGCCTGGGCAGGAGGTTATGCCAATAAGAGGAGGCCAGTGCTCACACCAGGAAGTAAAAGGATCAACTCAAGCATCTTATCACCTCAAGGTGCAAAAGCACCAGATTCTGAACACAACAGCCTTTGTTCTCAGGGCTTGTTTGTTTGTTCACAGATCGGAATAACACTTTGAGAAGGGAGACATAAGAAGTCAGCATAAGACGGGGAAAAATGGAATGTGGAGTTAGAAAACCCAGGCTCTAAGTTCTAAATCTTCACTGATGGTCTGTTGGACTTTGGGAAAACTCCTTAACCTCCTGAGCCTCAGCTTGCAAATTTGTAAAATGGAAATACTAGTCCCTGCCACGTAGGACCATTGAGATGAACAAGTGAGAGAGTTATGTGGCTGAATTTTGCACAGTGGAAGGCATATTAAGACTGTAGTCAGTGGTCTCAGAAGGTTAACAAGGCAGCTGCCTAGGAAAGCACCTGAAAATAAATCTGATGTCACAGTCAGGTCCATCTTTGACAACAGGTATAGTTGCTGAGCTTTGACTTCGACCTTCCTCCCTTGCCCTTCTTGTGATTTACCTATTTGCCTTAGCACTCCTATAGGTCCTGCTTTCAGGATCTACTGCCCCTAAAATTTCCCCATGGTATTGACCTTAGGTGATAGTATCTTAACTATGGAGTGAGTCGCTTTCCCTTCTTCCCTTCCTCCCTGAATCAACACTTAACTGTTTGTCATCCCATTGCCTCAGGACTTTTGCGTCAGGAAGGGGGAATGGATGACTTATACTGAGTAAGGTGCTCACTAAACTAGACACCGTACACACATTATCTAATACAAATGTTTTCAAAGTGCGATCCCTGGGCCAGCAGAGTCAATCTCTCCTGGGAACTTACAAAAAATTCAAAATCTCAGGCCCTGTTTCTGACCAGCAGAATCAAAAACTCTGGAATGGGGTTAGGGCTCTGTGTCTTAACAAGTCTTCCAGATGATTTTGTGAATGGTTCAGTTTGGAAACCACCAATCTTAGGCAACTCTCCCAACAAACCAGTCAGATGAGCATGATCAGTGTTATCCAGGTAAGGAAACTGAGTCTGAGAGGTTAAGCAGTTTGCCTGAGGTCACCCTGCTTATAAACAATAAGGCTAGGATTCAAATCAATCTGGCCACAGAGCCTGACTCAAGTCAATGTCCTCTCTCATAATACCATAACAACTGTGACTGAAAATGGACATCCCATTGCTCAGAGATAATAGCTGTGTTCCAGCAGCCACCTGGTATAAGGGCTAGAATACATGCATGCCAAGTCACTTCAGTCGTGTCTGACTCTTTGTGACCCCATGGACTCTAGCCTTCCAGGCTCCTCTGTCCATGGCATTTTCCAGGCAAGAATACTGGAGTGGGTTGCCATTTCCTCCTCCAGGGGATCCTCCCAACCCAGGGATCGAACCTGCATCTCTTGTGTCTCCTGCATTGACAGGGATGTTCTTTATCACTAGCACCACCTGGGAAGCCCCAAGGGCTAGAATACAGGGTGTGTAATCACTAGGACAAACATTCAAAATCTGACTATACATTTCCCAGCTCTGTGACTGAGTGGAGTTCTTGCAACATCTGAGCCTTATTTTATTCATCTGTGTAGCTTTAACTTATTCATGTTTTCACAAATTTCTCTTGTAATTTATGGAAGAGTCCATGACACTGAGGCACTCGTGCAGACAAACTTTTTGTGTTTTGAAGCTCTTTAGTGGCATTCAAGTTCTATTGTCCAAGAAGAAGAGCATAATGAGCTGTTGTATGTAAAGGAAAAGAGGGGGAAAAAAATCTTTAAAATAGATGTGCTACCCAACCCCCATAGCCAGTTACCAACCAACTTGGCTTCTTAATGATCTGAGCTCAACTGGAGACAATAAGATCTCTTATCAAGAGAAGTGGAATGAAGACTTTTGTGTTTAGAAACAAAAAAGGAAAATAGCCAAACCATTAGCTGATGTAAACAAGAAAAAAAGAAAGAAAAAAGAAAAACATGTTCAAGTCTGCAGTGGACAGACACTAGAATGGAATCTGGCTTGGTATTTCTCACGTGGCTGGAGCTATGAAGCTTGACCCTTGCTTACGACTGATGGGCTCAAGGACTTAGAGTTGTCACTTGCAATCTTTGGAAAATAAACAAGGACACTTTTTTTTTCGCTCAGGTTTAAATGAAAAAAATATAATCTTTCTCATTCAATAAATCCCAATTTCCTCACCTATAAGAAAGTGAAAGTGAAAGTCACTCAGTTGTGTCTGAGTCTCTGTGATCCCATGGACTATACCGTCCATGGAATTCTCTAGGCCAGAATACTGCAGTGGGTAGCCATTCCCTTCTCCAGGGGATCTTCCCAACCCAGGGATCAAACCTAGGTCTCCCGCATTACAGACAGATTCTTTAATAAGTGAGCCACCAGGGAAGCCCAAGAATACTGGAGTGGGTAGCCTATCCCTTCCCCATCAGATCTTCCCTACCCAGGAATTGAACTGGGGTCTCCTGCATTACAGGCAGATTCTTTACCAGCTGAGCTACCAGGGAAGCCCACCTCAACTATAAACTAGGAATAAATAAATAATGTTTCTAAGATTGTATTGAGGAGAAAAAAACATAAACTCAGTATCATTGCCAATTCGTATTTAAAAAAAAATTTTTAAGTTTTTGTTTTAATATAGACCATATTTAAAGTCTTTATTGAAGTTGTTACAGTACTGCTTCTGTTTTGGTTTGGTTTATTTGACCAAGAGGCATGTGAAATCTTAGCTCCCCAATCAGGAATCAAACCCACATCTGCTGCATTGGAAGGCAAAGTCTTAAGCAGTGGATCACCAGGGAAGTCCCACCAATTCATTTTTCTTGGCTACAAAGAGATCTGTATTGAGAATTCTAAAGCTCATTGTTATAACTGATCAGTAAATAACATGGACATGGTAGAACTGGGTAGGAGGTTGCCTTTGAGATAATTGACAATATCACCAATATGAAGTACTATGTCTCAGCCAGAGCAAGCTGGTAAATACTGCTAAACTGACCGAATCACTGTATCCAGTGATACATGCCTAAGGGGGTAGAACACAAAGGAAGCAACTGGAATCTTTGAATGCTTTCTAAATATGCCTGAAGCTGTATGCAGTTAAGTTAATAAGTTTGTGCCTTAGTTTCCTCAACTTTAAAATGGAGAAATAATAGTATTTACTTAGCAGTGTTGTAAAATATACAGAGTGTGAGTAAATATACAGAGAATACTTAGAAACTGCTGGGCACTTAGCATAACATAAAATGTTAGCTACTAGTGACTGACTAGGTGTTTTGAAGTCATCAATATCTGGACAACTTCTTAATATTGTGACTGACCAGCTGCTTTGAAATCATCAATATCTGGACAATTTGCTAATCTTAATCATAACAAAATAATGAAATTTAGTATGTGAGAGCCTTTAAAGTTAAGTAGTAAAACCTGGAAGAAGAAGTGGTAACCCACTCCAGTATTCTTGCCTGGAAAATCCCGTGGACAGAGGAGTCTGGTGGGCTTTAGTCCACAGGGTTATAAAGAGTCAGACACGACTGACCACGTGCACGCACGTACACACATACACACACACAGTAAAACCAGGAGCAGTGACTTTCACATCTAATTTAAGTGTGGGCTCTCTCCACTGATGTTACATCTGCAATAACAAGAACACCTCATTTCACAGGCACTTAAATATTATGCATGAGGAATCACACAGTGAATGGAAACTGATTACAACATAAAGCGCCACACATGATACAACCAGGGCTCAGTGTTTTTATTAATATTTAAACATATGTGTTTTCTACCTTTACCTACTCTAGGCCAGCAGACAAAACCAGTGCCTCATATTATATATATCACATACTGACACATTAAGATATTAAATAATTGTGACTGGCTATGGCCAATACATCATTTTCTCACTTCATCATCATCTAGTATCACCTGCATTATTAGGATTTTAATGTTCTTAAAATGCAATTACTTAACAATATTAAACATATATATGGTACTGGACTGTGGAGGAAAGTAGATATTGAGGTCATGGCTGAAATTTGGTCCAAATCTAACTCTAGGGCTCTCCTTGCATTGATGTTTAAATTCAGAATAGATTGAAACTCTGAACTAATGATATGTTTTCATTTCACACAGCACATGTAAAACAGCATCAACTGGGGAGTACTGAACACTTAATAATCTTAAATTCAGATCAAGATTCTCATTTTTTGCCACCCTATGAAAATGACATAATGTCCAGGTTCCCTGCAGAATCAAAAGTAAATAAGATCTCATGTACTAATAATATATGAAAAACTCAAATCCATGACTATCAATCTGCAAAAGTATAGATTATAAACAGAGTGAAAGAATGAAAGCTCCCATTGACCATACACAACTGATAAATCTATAAAGTTGTATACTCTCACCAGGATGTAGGGGTAAAGAATCCACCCGCCAGTGCAGGAGATGCAAGAGACACGGCTTTGATCGCTTGGTCAGGAAGATCCCCCAGGGGAGGAAATAGCACCCCACTCCAGTGTTCTTGTCTGGGAAATTTCCTGGGCAGAGGAGCCTGGCAGGTTACAGTCCATGGGGGTCTCAAGGAGTCAGACACAACTGAGCACACATATACACACCAGTATGTTTGTTTTAAGTAAGTTTTCTAAAAAAAAAAAAAAAAAGCTGTGCTATTTCACAAAAGTCAAGGTATAAGAGAACTACCAGCTTCCAAACATTGAGGGTCCAGCCTCATAACCCTTCAGCAGAAACTGTCTGATTGATCTTCTTATCAGATGGGAGAGGCACATAGTAGGTCCCCAGGAAATGTCTGTTGAGTAGCTATTAGAATGGCAAATATCTGATTCCGTATACAGTTGGTGGTGGCAGTTTAGTCGATAAGTCATGTCTGACTCTTGCTATCCCATGGACTGTAGCCCACCAGGCTCCTCTGTCCATGGGATTCTCCAGGCAAGAATACTGCAGTGGGTTGCCATTTCCTTCTCCAGGGGATCTTCCTGACCCAGGAATTGAACCCAGGTCTCCTGCATTGCAGGCAGATCCTTTACCAACTGAGCCACTTCTAATCGGATATGCAATTCATTTCAAAATATCTCTCCAGTGGTGCTTAATGTCATAAACTGCTCCATTTTCTCTATAGAATGGCTTTCAATTTGAAAACCAAACAAATCTAAATCTAAGATTTATCATTACAGATGAGTTTTCCTAAACTAGCATAGAAGGAATCAGAACCCATTACTGCTGCTGCTGCTAAGTCACTTCAGTCGTGTCCGACTCTGTGCGACCCCATAGACGGCAGCCCACCAGGCTCCCCCCGCCCCTGGGATTCTCCAGGCAAGAACACTGGAGTGGGTTGCCATTTCCTTCTCCAATGCGTGAAAGTGAAGTTGCTCAGTCATGTCCAGCTCTTAGCGACCCCATGGACTGCAGCCCACCAGGCTTCTCCATCCATGGGATTCTCCAGGCAAGAGTACTGGAGTGGGGTGCCATTGCCTTCTCTATTACTAAATAAGCATTAATTCAACTCTCAGAATAACTTCATTTTCTAAAGAAAAATGAGTTTACACCTGTACAATAGAAAAAGTAAATACCATTGAATAAATAGGGAATGAGTAGGGAATACTGATATCATTCATGATGCCCCAAGAAGAAAGAATATGGAAGGAGGGAAGACCAGACAAGTTCACTTCCACAGAACCCCGAGTATGATATTGATACCAGTTAAGCTAACAGGAGGACCAGAAATCACAAAAGAATTGGTTATTATAAAGGATCTGTAAGCCTACAGAACCCTGCAGATCCCACAGAATCCACTTGAAAAGGTGAGCCTGTCACTGCACACACTACAGTAACATATGGCCAATAGGTTGTTGGTAAATATTTAATACAGTGAAATGCAAGACTCTATTGCTAACCTGCTAGGGTTACAAAGTGGAGCCACGATGACAAAGCCGGGGCTTGCAGGGGACAGTGGTGCCGTGTTACAGAGCTCATATCTGCAGACTAAAATTAAAACTCACTCTATTCATATAACACAACTCCCTGCAGGAGATCTCACTAGATTTTCTCTTTAGTTAAAGCTGTCTTCTACGGTTCAGCAGCTTTAGTGTGGAGGGAAATTATATTGTTGGACCTCCGCATCTGTCCTACATACTCTACAGTAACTTGAGTTGCTGTTTGGTTTTGGAATTCTCAGTTCCCCAATCCAATAGTGGTGTTTACTTTCTGTCAAAGTTGTTGCACTCCCCTTTTACTCTGGTAATGTGAGAAGGACTCTGTACTGACTGGTCCAATGTGAGGCAAGAAGATGTATACTATCATGTAAGAAATGAATTGCCAGTCTATGTTCAATGCAGGATGCAGGATGCTTGGGGCTGGTGTATGGGGATGATCTGGAGGGATGATGTGGGGTGGGAGGTGGGAGGGGGGTTCATGTTTGGGAGTTCATGTAAAAAAATAAATAAATACAAAAAATTAAAAAAAAAAAAAGAAGAAGAAGATTGACTAGCAGTGTATTAACTTTTTAAATCAACGATCGGAGTTTTGGATGATTAAAACTATGGCTCAACTGATTCATAGCCCTGAAGAAGTTTTGGAGGACAGCATACTTCATTTCATGGTGCTTTGCTTTATTGTGCTTCAGAGATGTTACATTTTATTTTTTTACAACTTGAAGGTTTGTGGCAACTCAACATTGAGCAATCTACCTATGCCGTTTTTTAACAGCACTTTCTCACTGCATATCTCTTTGTCATATTGGTAATTTTTACAATATTTCAAACCCTCCACCAGCAAAAAGATTATGACTCTCTGAATGTTCAGATGATGGTTAGAATTTTTTTTAGCAATAAAGTATTTTAATTAAGGTACATACACTGCTCTTTTAGATATAATGCTGCTGCTAAGTTGCTTCCATCGTGTCCGACTCTGTGCGACCCTATAGACGGCAGCCCACCAGGCTCTGCTGTCCCTGGGATTCTCCAGGCAAGAATAAGAAGAAGATTGACTAGCAGTGTATTAACTTTTTAAATCAACGATCGGAGTTTTGGATGATTAAAACTATGGCTCAACTGATTCATAGCCCTGAAGAAGTTTTGGAGGACAGCATACTTCATTTCATGGTGCTTTGCTTTATTGTGCTTCAGAGATGTTACATTTTATTTTTTTACAACTTGAAGGTTTGTGGCAACTCAACATTGAGCAATCTACCTATGCCGTTTTTTAACAGCACTTTCTCACTGCATATCTCTTTGTCATATTGGTAATTTTTACAATATTTCAAACCCTCCACCAGCAAAAAGATTATGACTCTCTGAATGTTCAGATGATGGTTAGAATTTTTTTTAGCAATAAAGTATTTTAATTAAGGTACATACACTGCTCTTTTAGATATAATGCTGCTGCTAAGTTGCTTCCATCGTGTCCGACTCTGTGCGACCCTATAGACGGCAGCCCACCAGGCTCTGCTGTCCCTGGGATTCTCCAGGCAAGAACACTGGAGTGGGTTGCCATTTCCTTCTCCAATGCATGAAAGTGAAAAGTGAAAGTGAAGTCACTGAGTCGCATTCAACTCTCAGCGACCCCATGGACTGCAACCTACCAGGCTCCTCTGTCCATGGGATTTTCCAGGCAAGAGTACTGGAGTGGGGTGCCATTGCCTTCTCCATGTAATGCTATTGCACACTTAGTAGGCAATCTACTCCAGCATTCCTGCCCGAAGAATTCCATGGACAGAAAAGCCTGGGGGGCTACAGTCCACGGGGTCGCAAAGAGTCAGACATGACTGAGCACACACACAGGATAAAGTTTTATATTCACTGGGAATTGAGAAGCTTCATGTGACTCAGTTTAGTCACTGTTCGCTTTATTGTGGTAGTCTGGAACCAAACTCACAGTATCTTCGAGGTATGCCTGGTACTCAGCAATCCACTAATTTGGAACATTCGTCTCTGATTCCAACCACCCAATACTACTTAAACCAAAAACTAAAGGTCATAAGGAAAGAAGCTGGAGAAGGAAAGAAACATTAATGAATATTATTAGCTATTATTTCTGACTGTTTTGTACTAGCCTCACACTAAATGCAGTGTGAATTACTTCCTTTAATCTTCACAATAACTGTGCAATGGGCATTATTATCTACATTTTATAGAAGAGAAACTGAGACTCAGAAAGCATTATCTGTCCCAGTGGAAAAAGCCCAAAATTAGAACATAAGTTTTTCTGATGAAATTCTATGCTTTTTGTCACCAAACTATGATGACAGAGTCTCTGAAAAGTCCTCTGAAAGGAAGGGTCCTGTGGGATGAATCAGGTGATACAGATGTGAGAAGCAGGCTGAAAGTAAGACAGAGACTGAACTATTTTAACTCTGAAGGGAAAAAAAAAAAGATTAATCACAATTGAAACTTTGTCTTAATATCAGGGATACAACTGGGGAGTGGAGAATTGTCATGAAGCAGAACTGGCAAAGAAGGAGTGAGTCTCGTGAGATTAGATCATGTCCCAGTGCTGATCCTGTGCTGAGGTCAGTCCAAGAACAAGAGTCCCAAGACCAGATAACAGAAGTCTGTTATTTATCTGGAATCAGCACATACCAGGAAGCGAGGTCAAAGTTGAGAACAAGGAGTGGACAGCAGCAGGGATGTGCAAAGCCAGAGGGGGAGAAATGTGGAAAAGCTGGTGCAGCGGCCACGTTCCACTAGTAATGAGCTTAGGTTTTTGCTGGACAGGCTGGTTCTACATTTGAAACTGTGCACTTCAGTCCTGCCATAAGGAACATCTTCCAAGATCACTGGAGGGAGTGGCCACATCGTATGTGCTATTTATCTTGGGACTCAGTCTTTCCCTGTTTCCTAGGTACAATACAGCTTTAAGACACACATAAATGCATTTAGCTGCTCGTCAATGAAGGCTTTTACTTAGTATTTATGTCCCTCCTAGTGTCAGACCTTGGCATCTGTCCTGATTTCTTTGCAAGGGAATGCATACCCTGTCTATCTGTCTGTCTCTCTCACACTCACACACACACACACACACACTCACACCTGGACCAGCTAGCCTGGTCAATGCAGTTGTCTTCAGAACCAGTTTGACTTTTATAATCTCAAGGTTTTCATTGGGATCTTAGCTCTGAGCCAACTAGCCTGGCTGCCTGGAGGTCAGGTGACCAAGTCTGTGTTGCATTACTCATTGTCAAAATTTCAGCCAAATGAGGAACATATGTAAAACTTATAGGCATTCTGGCATCACTCTTAATTAGTAACCACGATCTGAGCATTTGTTATTTAAGCTCATTTAATTCCAGCCAGATTACAGCTTGTTGCAGTGCCGGCTGCTTTCCTGCATCATGCGAGGTTCCATTAGCAGGCTTCGGGCAAGCATGAAAAGTCACATTTAATCAGTTTGCAGAGCAAACTGCCCTAAACTGAAAGTCACGTGAGCTCCAGGGACTACAGCTCTGGCCACAGTGGAACAGCAGGCAGCGCCCTTGGGGAGGAACCACTGACTGAGGCACCTCGGTGACTGTGGCAGGCCTTTTTAATTTCCCACCATATGTTACATAATAAACATCATTTAAGAACTGCACTCTTGTGAGTGTGTATACTTATTCATCCAAGTGATCAGAGAAGAGAGATATTGTTTCCGATAAAAATGACCAGGTCAGGAAATGCCATCATTGACCTGAATGGAGAGCAGGATGCCTTCATGAAGATTAATGAATTTTTAAAAATAAAAACAACTGTCAAATGACAGTTTCAAAGGCTCTCAGCTGGCCATGTGGTTGCATGTTGGAGGCTTGATGTACTGCGGTCAAACTGTTACAGCTCTTTCTAATAAAATCCAAAATCTTTGAATGCAGAATCTGGCAGGGATTGTCTCTCCACACACACGCAAGGTAGTCTGTACCAGGGTGTAGAAAATCAGGGGAAGCCTAAGGGGTCAGGAAGGATAAAGATAGTCCAGAAACTCTCTCTTCTCTTCCTCAGCGGGGAAGGAGGTTATTTTAGGACCTTTACCTTTCGAGAATGACCTGGCTGCAAGGCATGTTTTGAATGAGGGGAAAAATAAATGGAGACCTGGAGAAGCATGGGATGGAGCCCAAGGGGAGGAGAAGGGTCCTCTAAATGCGGTTGGGAACAGTGCAGTGTCAGTTCCTCTCAGCTCCTGCTTGGGAAGTGTGAGCCTTGAATTCTAGTCCTAATTCTGCTCCTATAGAACTGAGGCCAAGTGCTGGGTTTTACTGGGTTTCATCTTCCTTATTGGTCAAATTAGAAATTTGAATGATATGGCCTTAAAGATACTTTCCAATCAGAATATCCTGTTATTATTTTCAATGTTAAAGGCTGATTTCTCAGTAATTGTTAAGTGTTTGAAATAAAGCCCTGTGTGTTTAAACAAATGTCCTCTATTTTAAAGCAGTATGTAAAATGAGTCTTTTTGAAAAAGGCTTCTTATAACTTAAAACTTGCTTCAGTGAGTCAGTGTGTATTTGAGGGCTTCTTTGTGCTCAGTCCGCTGATAAGAGCTGTTGGAGAGATGAGAGATGTACAAAGTAACTCCTATCCTCAAGGAGCACACAGGCCAGTTCAGAGAACACGCAGGTACACATGAAGGGATGAGTAAATGAGACGGTGCAGGACAGAGTGGAAAATGGTGAGAGGTCAGTGCAGTGGATGTCAGAGAACTGAGTGGTCAGCATGAGCTGGAACAATCTTAGACAGATCTTGGAGGAAGTGGAACTGACTCTGGGCTTTGAAAAATATCTACAGAAGAGAGATTAGGGATAACCTAAGTGAGGATGGAGAAGCCATTTACCATTTCCATGCTGTACACAGGCAGGGTGAGGGGCACAAAAGTAACTTAGATTGTCATAAAGCAGTGGGAAATATAAGAATGCTACAGAGTCAAAACGAATGCCTTAGATGCCAGCAAAAGTCTCTATCTCTCCTTCAGATATACTCTACATAAGGTTGGTTTTGAACATAGCTTTGAATTAGACTATTGCTTTACAATGTATTGGGTTATTTTAAAATTTTTACAAGCACTTCTCATGTATTATCCCTGGGGTGGAAAGAGCCCCTGGAGGAGGGCATGGTAACCCACCCCAGTATGCTTGCCTGGAGAATCCCATGGACAGAGGAGCCTGGCAGGCCACAGTCCACAGCATGACAAAGAGTTGGACACAAATGAAATGAGTGTACATCATATATTATACATCCTGAATAAACCTATTATTAAATATCTTCAGAATATCCCTTCAGTCTACAGCCACCTACATTTGAATCCCTTCCTTGCCACATGCTGGGCTTCCCTGATACTCAGCTGGTAAAGAATGTTAGAGGCTCAGTCGTGTCTGACTCTTTCCAACCCCAGGGATTGCAGTCTATCAGGTTCTTCTGTCCGTGGAATTTTCCAGGCAAGAATACTGGGGCTGCCATTTCCGCAATGCAGGAGACCTCAGTTTAATTCCTGGGTCGGGAACATCCACTGGAGAAGGGATAGGCTACCCACTCCAGTATTCTTGGACTTCCCTTGTGCCTCAACTGGTAAAGAATCTGCCTGCAGTGTGAGAGACTTGGGTTTGATTCCTGGGTTAAAAAAATCCCCTAGAGAAGGGAATGGCTACCCACTCCAGTATTCTGGCTTGGGGAATTCCATGGACCCTATAGTCCATGGGGTCGCGAAGAGTTGGATACAACTGAGCGACTTTCACCTGCCATATGCTACTTGGGTAACCTTGGGCAAGTTATTTATCCTCTCTATGCCTCAGTTTTCTCATCTATAAAATTGTAATACAACAAAGTTTCTGTGAAAATTAAATGCATTAAGACATCAAAGGTGTCTAGAACAGAATCTGGCACCATTGAAACATTTAGTAAATGTTAGCACTTAAGTAGACTTACCATAATTTACTTAATCATTCTTCAAATTCAGGAATTTACATTGCTTTCAATTTTCCACCATTAAAAAAAGGCACTGATGTTCACCTCAAAAATCTTTTTTGTTATTTAGAATTAGCTATTTCTTTAGAAGAAAGGTTCTCAGAATTGGAATTACCAGAGTCAAAGGGTGTGAATATTTGAAGACGCTTGTTATATCTTGCCAAGTAACTCCCCAACAGGCTGTGCAGCCTTGCTTGCATGAGGAATTGTCTTTACAAAGAAAAGAGAAGTTGTCAAGTTGATAGACAGGAATAGTGTATCAGTGTTGTTGGTTTCATTAGCATTCCCTTGATTACTAATGAAAATGAACATCCTCTCATCTTTGTAAATGAGTGGTATTTCACTTTGGTGAATATCTGTTTATGATTTTTGCTTATGAATCTGTTGGTCTTGGTCACCTTAACACTGCTTTTTTTTTTAGTGATAATATATTGTTTGTATTTGGATAATATTTATTAGATACTTGTGCATTCTTCCATAACTGACCTCACATCATTTAATCCATGTACTTCCTCTTCTGTGTGGGTGAAACAATTATCTCATAAGTCCTTAGCATCTATTTCAGACACTTCTTAGTATCTGAATCAATACTCTGTATACAGTAGGTATTCAATAAAATAACAAATGCTAATGAAATGACCCGAGTGCTGAGTCATTTCATGTCATTTTTCTTCTCTACTCTGATCAATAGTTATCCAAAATTTGAAATTCATATATATTTGTCACCCTCAGTTGCATGACCCTCAACTATACTCACATGCTTTTTTCTATTTTTAGTGTAAACGCCAAGCCTGAACCTTATTACAAAGAATGTGATATGGAGGCTTTGTCAGGGAAGAATTGTGTCAGTTTAAGCAGCTGTAACAAAACACCAAAGACTGGGTGGATTTAACCAAAAACATATCGCTCACAGTTCTGAAGGCTGGGCAGTCCAAGCTCAATCTAAGATCTGACAGATCTGTGGCCTGGGAAGGGCTTGCTTTCTGGCTTGTCAATGGCTGTCTTTTCACAGTACCCTCAAAAGGCCAAGCAGCAAACTCTCATCTCTTTCTTTTCTAGTAATGACATTAATCCCATCCTGGATGCTCTACCCTCATGAACTTACCTAAATTAATCATATTCCAAAGGCCCCACAACCTAATGCCATCTCATTAGGAATTAGAGTTTCAATATATGAACCTGGGAGAAACACGACCATGCGGCCGAGAGCAAAGTCTGTGCGTGCGTACTCAGTGTCTTCAGTTCAGTTCAGTTCAGTTCAGCCGCTCAGTCGTGTCTGACTCTTTGTGACCCCATGAATCGCAGCACACCAGGCCTCCCTGTCCATCACCATCTCCCAGAGTTCACTCAGACTCACGTCCATTGAGTCAGTGATGCCATCCAGCCATCTCATCCTCCGTCGTCCCCTTCTTCTCCTGCCCCCAATCCCTCCCAGCATCAGAGAATTTTCCAATGAGTCAACTCTTCTCATGAGGAGGCCAAAGTACTGGAGTCTCAGCTTTAGCATCATTCCTTCCAAAGAAATCCCAGGGTTGATCTCCTTCAGAATGGAATGGTTGGATCTCCTTGCAGTCCAAGGGACTCTCAAGAGTCTTCTCCAACACCACAGTTCAAAAGCACCAATTCTTCAGCGCTCAGCCTTCTTCACAGTCCAACTCTCACATCCATACATGACCACTGGAAAAACCATAGCCTTGATTAGACGGACCTTTGTTGGCAAAGTAATGTCTCTGCTTTTGAATATGCTATCTAGGTTGGTCATCACTTTCCTTCCAAGGAGTAAGCATCTTTTAATTTCATGACTGCAATCACCATCTGCAGTAATTTTGGAGCCCCCGAAAAAAAAGTCTGACACTGTTTCCACTGTTTCCCCATCTATTTCCCATGAAGTGATGGGACCAGATGCCATGATCTTCGTTTTCTGAATGTTGAGCTTTAAGTCAACTGTTTCGCTCTCCTCTTTCACTTTCATCAAGAGGCTTTTTAGTTCCTCTTCACTTTCTGCCATAAGGGTGGTGTCATCTACATATCTGAAGTTATTGATATTTCTCCCAGGAATCTTGATTCCAGCTTGTACTTCTTCCAGCCCAGCATTTTTCATGATGTACTCTGCATATAAGTTAAATAAGCAGGGTGACAATATACAGCCTTGACATACTCCTTTTCCTATTTGGAACCAGTCTGTTGTTTCATGTCCAGTTCTAACTGTTTCTTCCTGACCTGTATACAGGTTTCTCAAGAGACAGGTCAGGTGGTCTGGTATTCACATCTCTTTCAGAATTTTCAACAGTTTATTGTGATCCACACAGTCAAAGGCTTTGGCATAGTCAATAAAGCAGTCTCTTCAGTGGTGTCCAACTCTTTGTGACCCTATCGATTATAGCCCACCAGGCTCCTCTGTCCATGGGACTCTTCAGGCAAGAATACTGGAGCTGGTTGACATGCCCTCCTCTTGGGGATCTTCCCAACCCAAGGACTAAGCCCACTTTTGTATTTCAGGCAGATTCTTTACTGCTGAGCCACCAGGGAAGCCCATAGCAAACAGTATTCACTGATGAATTCAAACAATATAATCAGATCACCTGGCCCTAAAGAATCAATGTCCATATTTCAAAATCTTAACTCCATTATTTAACAAGCTTTCCAGCCTGAAAACAAAAAGGAAAATATAAGGCACTATTTCCCCGTAATACTTTTTGGGTACAAAAGTTCTGATGGATAGGAATGAAATAATGAAGTGCGTATTCTCCTGGACAGTCTGACATAAGCAGGAGGAGCAGAGTGGCCTATATTTCATGAAGTGAAACATTGACAAGGGCCAAACTGCATGCTCTGAGCACTCAGGTCATTTCATTAGCATTTGTTATTTTTATACATTGGTAGTTATGGATGTCAATGGCATTTTAATATCCCCGAATGGTCATAGCACCAACACACTCACTTCCACTAATATTTCATTGCTCAAGGATCATTTCCAAATCAAGAGCCTGGCTGATGATATGTCTTAACACTTTCCATAACAGAGCTAGGAGGAAGAAAAAAAGGATCCTTTCTCCTGGGTACACAATATATTCTCCCACTTAGTTTATGATAACCAGCATTATTTTTTCATTTATTTTTATGAGATTTATAGGGAGTATTTCCGACAGAGAATTCTGCTCAGAATTGAAACTACTTAGGTGGTTTGCTTGCATGCTATTAATTTTTACTTACTCTATTATATTTTAAAGTATTTTAGGGATTACTGTGCCATATCTTCCTAAAGACCCTGACCAAAATACCAAACTCCTCTGTAAGGTCTTTATTTATGGCTGAGATCTCCACACTATGCACCTCAAAGCAAAAGTGATAAAAATTAAGCTATCGTTCCCACCTAAACTATGTTGCCGTTTGGTTGCTAAGTCATGTCCGACTCTTTGTGACCGCATACACTGTAGCCTGTGAGGCTCCTCTGTCCATGGGATGTCCCAGGCAAAAGACCTGGAGTGGGTTGCCATTTCCTCCTCCAGGGGATCTTTCCAACCCAGGGGTGGAACCCATGTCTCCTGCATTGGCAGGCAGACTGTTTACCACGTAATCACCTGAGAGGTCCCACTTACACTGTATTACCATACTATACATTGTACCTTATTGTGTTGAAGGCATCTATTCCTTCAGGTCGGATTCCTAATTCTTTACCATATGACAAACAACATCACAGAGAGTAACGGATCACAGAGTGAGATTCCCAAATCTATCTTTCACAATGGAACCCACCCTGTCTGCAACTGATGTGGCTCAAAGGGAGCCACCTGATGAGCTGGGCCAAGAAGAGCCTTTCTTAAGAATTTAAAATTAGGAGGGCAAGTGCAGGGTTTTATTCCTCTTGAAACTGGAGGTATACAGTAAGAGAGTAATAGCAGTTTTGATGAATCAATTGACTAACAAATTATCCAATCTCTAGTGAGTAGTAAACAAACAATGGCAAGTGATGTTACTTACAGGCAGAAAATTCTCACATCTGACTTGAGGCCTTCTCCTGTTTCTTCTGTACTCACCCCAACCCCTTCCTAAAGATACTACCAGCGTAATGATGACAATTCTGTGTAGAAGAACACAGCACCAGCAACAGCGCCAGGCCAGGGTACCAAGTTTCTGGTCTCATATTGCTACTTACAGGGCATACATACCTTGGACATATTATTAACCTCTCTAGACGTTTCCCTATGGCTCATAGGGTTCTACTTCCCAGGGTAGTGCGAACACTTAATAGTATATAATGTAAGTGCGGCTTCTCTGATGGCTCAGCAGGTAAAGAATCTGCCTGCAATGCCAGAGACCCAGGTTCAATCTCTGTGTCAGGAAGATCCCCTGAAGAAGAAATGGCAACCCATCCCAGTGTTCTTGCCTGGGAGATTCCATGGACAGGAACCTGGCAGGCCACAGTTATGGGATTGCGAAGAGCTGCACATGACTTAACAAGTAAATACACACACACGCACAATATGAATGAGCTATTAAGAGCTGAATGAATGAAAAGAACTGCGTGGAATGATAAAGAATCAGTTAAAACAGACAAAGCCAGTATTCACACAGCATTTTCAATGATGTGGACATAGAAGGAGGAGATGAGCATAACCAGGGGGAAACAATTATTTTCAGGCACTTTCCAAATCCTCTACAACCCGTGTCTTTTAATTCCTCAACCAACAGGCTTTAACAACCTCTGGCTATATTTCCAGGGATGAAGTTTAACTAACACAGATTTTTCTACATAATGTGTAGGGTTGCATCTTTAGGGGTAAAAGTCAAGATGAAAATAGCTTAGCTAACCCATCTCTTCAACTCAACCACCTTCTATCAATAGCTACACCTTGGGGCTTTGGGGCAACCCAGGGCTGTGGGCTGGAAGTGTCTTCTCTCCATAAGGGTTGGCATATTGAGCCAGGTGCCCCAGCAGAGGAGAGAGTTTGTCTTCTTTAGAAACGACTAAAATAGACACTTGCCAAAGGCAGGACATTAGGCTGCAAGGCCTGCTGGCCTCTGAATTGTTTTGAGAACTGATGGAAACTGTGTCTTCAAAGGTCACGTTAGCAGAGAAAGAGGTGTTGCTTATTCCTATTGGAATAAGTTCCAAACGAATCTAGAAAGTCACAGCAAGGTTAAACAGAAAACTGAGGAACCTAGAGATAGGGCTTCCTAAGTGGCTCTAGTGGTAAAGAACCTGCCCACCAATGCAGAACACCTAAGAGATGTGCGTTCGATCCCTGGGTCAGGAAGATACCCTGGAGAAGGGAATGGCAACCCACTCCAGTATTCTTTCCTGGAGATACCATGGACAGAAGAGCCTGGTGGGCTTCAGTCTATAGGGTCGCAAAATCTGACACAACTGAAGTGACTTAGCACACATGTGATAAAGGCAAACCAACACTCACATCCCACCCCTGAAACTGAGAGATTTAGATCCCAGGCTAGCCCACCACTATTAACCTGGGGTCCTTAGGCAAGTAATTTAGGTTCTGTGGACCTCGGTTATTTCTTACATAAAACATAGGTTGCAGGGATATTGGACGTAGGGATAAGCAGAAAAAGTAGACTCTGGCTAACTTAAGTATAAAAGAAATTCACTGGAAAGACTCAGGTGGCTCACAGAATTGAGAGAGGTTCTTGGGAAACAGGCCAGGAAAGAACAGGTACCAGAGAGGCTTTTGGGACCTTGGGGGTAGGAACTCCCACACAGCCTAACCAGGACACTCATGCCAGAGCACATGAGCACCCAACCTTCTTTTTCCTTCCTCTTCCTCTTCTTCTTCCTTTCCCTCCTCCTTTTTTGAAGTCTTCCTGTGTAAATCACTTCATACATTTTTAAGAGATAGAACACACTAACCTAATTTATCATTCTGCTTCCCACTGCTAGGTGATAGCAAGAGTAAGTCCAATTAAATCTGCACATGACAGAGGAAAGATCAATTCCTAAAAGGAAACAGGGCTGTTGTGATCAATAAGGCAGACTTAGGGTAACTCCATATCTATAAGAGTCTACTTCAACAAGTGTTAAGTTCTTTATAGCAGTAATATCATGGAGGTCCATTTAGCCTTCCTTACACTGTAAAAGAATTCTGATGGAGGAAACTGACAACACAATGGGGAAATATACTTATATATAAGTGTATAGGGATATATAAATATATAGGCAAATGGCAGCTCCCCCAAGGGTCTGATTTAGTGCATCTTGGGTGGGTCTGTGAATGTGTATTTGGGAAAATTCTGGTTCCTCAAGAGATTTTGATGCCACATTAGGTTTGGGAACCACTATTGTCCTGTTTATTTATTAGGAGAAGATAGAGACAGAGATAAGCTAGAGATGGCCATCATTATGTCATGGGATAATATGAAAATTCCCAGGTGAAGATATATAGGTCGATCGCTCAATCCATCTATCTATCTGTCCATACCAAACACCTGACACCATAGTTTGCAGATATCACAGTTCCCTACCCACCTTCTCTACCTGCCACACTAGGCTTGGGGACAAGAGAGAGGAGTATGACACAGTACCACGGTACAGTTGAGCCCCAGCAAAAAAAAGCAAATACTCTCCCACTCTCCTTTATTAGAAACACTGGATTTAGCACTCCTCCTCCCTCCTGCTGTGCTCACTGCTCCCCCTCCCCACCTCATATGCCATATGTTTTTAATCATGCCCCCACGGTTTTTCTTCCTGCAATGTCCCGGGCAAATTAAACTTGAAAAACAGAAATCTGAGAACTTGGAGCAAACATGGAAACTCGTGACAATGGTGGTAATCAGCAGCAACCAGGCTGAATTCTCCAGCCTACAGGCAGGCAAGGAGGTGGTGTGGGGCCGCAGTGTAACTAAGTCTATAGGACACAGACTTAATGGTGAAAAGGGTCAATTGCAATCCTTGTGACTTTTCTTAACAATAGTTTCCTCACAGGCTTGTGAAAGCCCATTCTGGAATAAACTCTTAGAGAAAATCTAGCTTAGATTTGGGGATTATCTTTTTTCAATGTCTTTTTTTTTTTTTATCCTGAAATTCCAATTACTACATTTTAGAAAGTTTATTAAATTTTCACACTGCCTCCAAAATATTGAGTGATTGTAATCATATTCATTTTTTGATGGAAGGTACATCATAACTTTCATCAGATTTTCACAAAGATTTCAAAAGCACAAAATCCAGTCCAACTCACTCACCTGAAAGACTATAAATGTCATGGCTAAAGTCTTTAAATCTTTAGGTCAGAGAGATCTGCTTCAATTCCTTTCCCCACCACTTCCAAGACACGAGACCCGAGGCAAATTACTTCTGAATCTGTTTCCATAGCCACTTGTGGAAATAATAATACCTAGTTCATCACATTGTCTTACAAATTAGATGAATTAAAAATATAAAGTGATTGGGAACTTCCTTGGCAGTCCAGTGGTTCAGATTCTGCGTTTCCATTTCAGAGATCATGGGTTCAATCTCTAGTCAGGGAACAAAGATCCCTCATGCCATGTAGAACAGTCAAATATTAATACGTGTGTGTGTGTATAAAGAGATTGCACAGTACCTGGCTAACTTAGTCCATTCAGGCTGCTATGACACAGTATCATAGATGAGGTGGCTTATAAACAATAGAAACTTACTTCTCACAGTTCTAGAGGTTGGGCAGTCCAAGATTATTACACTAATAGATTCAGTGTCTACTGAGAACCTATTTCCTGATTCATAGATGGCTGTCTTTTTACTAACTCTTCACGTGGTAGAAGGGACAATAGAATTCCCTGGGTGTCTCCTTCATAAGGGCATTAATCCCATACAACAGGGCTCTGACGTTAAGACCTCTCAAAGGCTTCACCTCAAAATATCACCACATAGGACATTAGATTTCAACAAATTAATTTGAGGGAGCCACAAACATTCAGTTATAGCAACAGCATGCCATGAATATTAGATTTTATTCTTATTCTTACTATTATGTATAATACTAATAATAACATTATTATTAATGATAGATGGAGAGCTTGAAAGCCAAAGGTGCTCAGTATCATCAAGTGATCATAGAGTCAGAACATGAAGGCAGGTCTTCTTATCGCCAGTAAAATGGGAACAGAAGCCTAATTTTACTCAGCTGATTGAGATCCCCTGGACAAGAAGGGAAAGAAGTTGTATTATCAGAAGAAACATATTTGTGGCATGGCCCATATCACATGTAACAGATTTTGCGTTTCTTACAGATGAATTTGACTAAAACACGAACTAATGATATTCACAGACTCATAGTTTCACAAAGATTCATGGGACTTTAGAAATTGTTAATCCTCCACACTTCATTTCACAAATGGGAAACTGTGGTTTAGACAGTTTAGACACCAAGGTCACTGGGGAATAAGCTAAGGGACCAGTTTATAGCAACCAAAATAATCAACCTGAGTCCCTGTTGCATTGTCTACAACTCTGCCTGAGTTTCAGAAGAACTGAGCTTGAACTAATATATACTAAATGTTCCTTCTCAGAATATTATCACATATAAGCCATGTGAACACAGGAACTGTACAGTAAGACAGATCAGGTCTGTGTCCTTAAAGAACTTGCATTCCAGAAAAGAAGATATACACTAAACAACAAATCACAAAATGGTACTTTAATAAGTGCTGAAACAGCTGGGTGGGTCTAAACACACTTGCCTCACACACAGGGTTAGTGTGAGCATTCCGTGTGCTAATACATGGTGGGCACACAATGGAGTCAGTGCTTCACACTCATCAGCTATTGTATGAGAACAGCAGCTTCCATTTCCTACATAGTTTGCCAGTTACTATTTTATGTGTCAATTGCCTCAAGTCAAGAAATTTTATCTCACAAAAGTGAGTTGGTTTTGCCTCCAGTTTGGCAGAGGTCACCAGGACTTTCTTTTTCTTTTTTTTTTTTTTCACAGATATCGCTGAAACACTTTCATGCTTTAGAGTTCTTTAGTGATCTTCTCTAAATTTTATTCATTTCCCCCCTAGTTCTGAGAAAGCATGTCCTTTGACAGGGGAAATCATGAGTGACTTAAAATGAAATGGCTTAAAAAAATGTTTAAACAGAGAAGGATGTTTCTTTTCCTTCACTATTTAAAGAGCTAGGGCAGAGGGCAATGGTCCAGGAGGTTCCTTTTTTTTTTTTTTCAGTGTTGGCCTAAAAGGCCAGGACTCTGTGAAGTTAAATTTTATCCACACTGTATCTCTAGCATCCTGGCTAAAGTGCAGCCATGGCTCTATTCAACTTTCAACCATCTCCCAGCATCTCCATTCCACTCTCAGCTCCACACTGACACTGAATCTTCCTCTTATGCCTCTCTTGTGAAATATCCCTGCCCTGTTCAAACCCCCATCCCCACCCCCTACCTATCTCCCTATTACTGAAGGATCAAGTTGAACTTGTGCAGACTTTCTAATCCCAGCTCTGCCTTGCACTCTTGTGTGGCCTTGGGCTGGCTCCTAATTGTTATAAGCCTATTCTCTATGCATATACAAGAGACAAATACCTGCCCCAGAGGGTGACTGCAGGATTAAATAAAATGCCAAGAAATGGTTGGTAGGCTGCATTCAGAAGGTGTTAAGATGTAAATCCCTGAGCTCTGGCCAGTGATGGGAGTTTTCCGAGGGTATGGGCCTAATCGGAGACCTCGGGACTCCCCAAGGCAAGTGAGAGAAAGGACAGAAGCAAGATGTGGAGTCCATGGCCCGCTGCAGCGACAGCAACGCTTTCTACATCAGTTCTAGGTAATGGGGTTCCATAGACCCTTTTGCTTTAAAAAAATAATTTTAGATTTACACTGAGTTGGAAAATGAGAAAGTTCATCAACTGTGAAGGTAGAGGAAAGAGTGTGCCCATGACCTTCCTCACTTCTGACACCCCCTGCAAATTCAGAGGGTTCTCAAAACCTGCCTCAGGTATTGATACAATTCACTTGAAGGACTCATAGGACACTCAGAAAGCAGTGACATAGTTTGTTTACAGTTTTAGTTTGCTGCAGCTACTGGATATAGATTAAAAATCAGCCAAGGTAATAGGCGCACAGGGCTGAGTCCAGGGGGATTTCAAACACACAGCTTGAAATTGTCCCCTCCGGTGGAGTCAGGACAGTGTTACTTCCCTGGCACCGATATGTGACAATACTCACAGAACAGTGTCAGTCTGGAGGCTCTATCTATGCCTTGGTAGCCAGTTTTTATTGAAAGTCCATCACATGTAGGGGGGCTTCCCCAGTGACTCAGAGGTAAAGAATCCGCCCGCCAATGCAGGAGACATGGGTTTGATTCCTGGGTCAGGAAGATCCCCTGGAGGAGGAAATGATAACTCATTCACACATTCTTGTACTGGATAATCTCAAAAGCAGAGGAGCCTGGCAGGCTAAAGTCTATGGGGTTGCAGAGTCAGACATGACTGAGCAAGCACACATCACATGCAGACATGATTTTTTTTTTTAATTTGTATTTATTTATTTCTGGCTGTGCTGGCTCTTCGTTGCTGCACACAGGCTTTCTTTAGTTGCAGCAAGTGGGGGCTACTCTGCAGTTGTGGTGCATGAGCTTCTCATTATGGTGCCTTCTCTTGTCATGGCTTGTGAGCTCTAGAGCATGTGGGCTTAGTAGTTGCATTGCATGGGCTTAGTTGCTCTACAGTATGTGGAATCTTCCTGGACCAGGGATCAAACCTGTGTCCTCTGCATTGGCAGGTGGATTCTCAACCACCAAACCACCAGGGAAGTGCATGTTTGCTGCTGCTGCTGCTGCTGCTAAGTCACTTCAGTCGTGTCCGACTCTGTGTGACCCCATAGACGGCAGCCCACCAGGCTCCCCCATCCCTGGGATTCTCCAGGCAAGAATACTGGAGTGGGTTGCCATTTCCTTCTACAATGCATGAAAGAGAAAAGTGAAAGTGAAGTCGCTCAGTCTGTCCAAATGTTAGCGACCCCATGGACTGCAGCCCACCAGGCTACTCCGTCCACTGGATTTTCCAGGCAAGAGTACTGGGGTGGGGTGCTATTGCCTTCCCCGGAAGTGCATGTTTAGGCATGGTTAACTCCTTGTATAGCGGATCTCAGTCTCCAGTCCTTCTGGAGGTAAACTGTACCATGTGACTCAAAGCCTGTACCCTGAATCTTTGTTAGACTATCCAGGGTGACCCAAGGTTCCCAGGAAAACAAAGACATTCCTATCGTGCATGACATTCCAAGGCTACCTCTCAGAAGCTGAGGATAAGGTTAGACTTCTCTTTGAGCAAGTTTAAATTCTTTGCTACACAGAAACCTCGTCTCAAATGTACACTCTAGCTAAGTCACTCACGATCTGCTCCACCTGGATCTTTTATTCATTCCCCTACATGGAATTCTCTATCTCCTTCTCTCTCTTTACTCTTAGTTCAAGACCTATCTCAAATAACACAACCCCCACTACAGCTACTGGTCCATATTTTTCTTTTACTTTTTGTACTGCAGTGATGTATGCTATCTACATTCTTTCTGCCACATTTATTATATATACAACATTATTATATACACAACATATTATATACTCAACATTTATTATATACACAATGTTCAAGAAGAAAAAGAAGAGAGCAAATGAGAGAGAGGGAGTGATGAGTGACATATTGATCTCAAATTTAAGGGTATTTAACTTTGGCCATGGGGTAGCTCCTCTCGGCCATGCTTAGTGCGCCGGCCGGCTCTCGCAGCCATCTAGTCAAGACTATGTTGTTTTTTTTTTTCCTGTGGTCATTTATGGATGTGAGAGTTGGACTGTGAAGAAGGCTGAGCACCAAAGAATTGATGCTTTTGAACTGTGGTGTTGGAGAAGACACTTGAGAGTCCCTTGGACTGAAAGGAGATCCAACCAGTCCATCCTAAAGGAGATCAACCCTGGGATTTCTTTGGAAGGAATGCTAAAGCTGAAACTCCAGTACTTTGGCCACCTCATGAGAAGAGTTGACTCATTGGAAAAGACTCTGATGCTGGGAGGGATTGGGGGCAGGAGGAGAAGGGGATGACCGAGGATGAGATGGCTGGATGGCATCACGGACTCGATGGATGTGAGTCTGAGTGAACTCCAGGAGATGGTGATGAACAGGGAGGCCTGGCATGTTGTGATTCATGGAGTCGCAGAGTCAGACATGACTGAGTGACTGAACTGACTGAACTTTGGCCACCTCATGAACTGTTGACTCATTGGAAAAGACTCTGATGCTGGGAGGGATTTGGGGCAGGAGGAGAAGGGGACAACAGAGGATGAGATGGCTGGATGGCATCACTGACTCGATGGATATAAGTCTGAGTGAACTCTGGGAGTTGGTGATGGACAGGGAGGCCTGGCATGCTGCGATTCATGAGGACGCAAAGAGTCGGACATGACTGAGCAACTAAACTGAACTGAACTGAACTGAACATCTAGTAGAACAAGCAAGTTCTCTTCATCCATTTAATCAATGAATATTTATTGAATATCTACCTTGTACCAGGATCCAAACTAGTTGTCAGAATACATAATTAACTAGAACTATAGAACAAGAAAAGTAAGACCCAGTGAGAGAGAATGTGAATGATATGGTCAGACTCTAGTGGATCTTGGTATCACATTAAGGAGTTAAGCTTTATTCTAGAGTCCTATGTTTTCTGCATGCTGAAACATTTACCCTAAGATGATTTTAGATGTTATATTAATAGCTCTTTTAAACAGTTAGCACTTAACGTACTTAGTTTAATGATTCTCATATAAAAATGTTATGTGACCAGCATATTCCAACCTGTAGTTTTAGTTATTATTGCTTAGAACAAGGAAAATTAAAAAGAGTCATTTTACATTATTTAACAACTACTGTGGTCATATTTGCTTCACCTCAGCTGAATCAGACCTGAGTGTAGATAAACTGCAGCTATGACTAAAATCAGGTAATCAAGACTAGAATAGTTGGAATTTGGGGATTACTGCTATAGTAATTGGAATAGTAAGCTCAGATATGGCTTTAAAGAAAGTCTCCAAGAGACCACGATGGAAAACAGATCAGATTGGGATTGAGCTAGAGACCAGTGAAGATGCTTTTGGAACAGTTCTGGTGAGATACGAGGAATATGTGAATTAGACAGAGGAGTGGGGTTGGAGAGGAGGGGACAGGTCTTTAGTAACTTTAGGATTTGGGGGATGAACAGAAGAGTTGAGAATGAAAGGAAAGCTTAGGATGACTTTGAGGTTTCTAGCTTGTGTGATTCAAATGATAATGGTGATAACCAAGATAGAAAGGATGGAGAGACAAACAGGTTTGGAGGCAGAGAAAATGAATTTGCTGAGAAGGTACTATGAGTCCTCAGTATATTTAAGTTTATGGAATACCATCTCATTGTTTCATGTGCATACGTTTTCTATCCAATGAAAATTTAATCAACACAAGAAATAAGTGATATTCCTTTTTTATATATGCCAAAGAAATGTTTAGTAGAAGAGTACCAGCTTTTTATTGGAAGGCTCTGAACGTCCCAGTACCAATTAAGTGTGTGATCCAGACTAAATTGTTTAATCTGAGTCTGTTTTCACATCTCCACAATGAGATAATAATAAAGACACCTGCAAAAGCAAAGTAAAGAACTACACAACTTCTAATTAGGTGGGGATTGGGAGGTAGTCTTATGCTGAGTAAGAATTTCTTCTTGAATTGTCTTGAATCACTCAAAATACCAGTAGTGAGAATCTGTCTGTGATGGGACCAAGTTCCATAACCAAATGTATAATATTTCTCTCCCAATCTAACTTTCAAAAAGTAAAGCTGCCTGGTGACTATATCCAGATATCAAAAAGGAAACAGATGTTTCTCTACTTAATTCCACATTCTTCATCCTTGAGAAAAACAAGGCTCCATACCTCAAGTTTACTTGCATAGTCAAGAGGGCTTTCTCTCCTTCCTCTCGCCCAGTCACCTAAAGCTATGCCCAAGCCTGGTTCTGATTTTTATTATGTATTTTAATGCCTAACTGCTGGGTAATTCACTAATATAAAAAAAGTCAGGCTCTCCAAGTGTAAAATAAAATCCTCCCAAGCACAACTTAAACAGTGGGTTTCCAACGTGGGGAAAATGTCAATAAAAGGCTTCCTGGTGCCTCTTTGTGGGAAGACAGAAGGAAAAGTTCAGACTACCCAGAGAGAAGAGCAAGGATTCACTATGCATGCTTCGCTTAGACGGTCAAAGACCTGAGGGCCAGAGAAGCCAAGTCATTTCTTGTTGCCAGGTAACCCTGCAGATCCGTGGTCCATCCTTCTACACCTGGCCTTAGTGGATTACATTAACAGGTTCTCTCACCTTCTGGCTTTTGTTTGGGTCCAGCCAATGAGAATCTATTACTAAACTCTGCTCAAATTGTCCAATCTCTGTGCAGTGTCTGTTTCCTGCTGAGACCAGACTGATACACTGAACTCAGGAATTAAATAAGGCTCAGGATGTGCCATACCCTCAATACAGTTTCCTTTTGCCAGAGTTTCTGAAATCCCCACACTGCTAAATCCTTCCAATCATAGAAAGCAGCACTGTCCAAAAGAACTCTCTGAAATGATGGAAATGTTTCATTCGGTGCTGTACAAATATGTAGCCACTAGCCATATGTAGCTATTGAAATTTTGAAATATGGCCAGTGCAGTCAAGGAACTGAATTTAAATTTTTATTTAATTTTAATCAAGTAAAATTTAAATAGCCACATATGACTAGTGGCTATTATGTTGGACAGTGAAGCTCTAGAGAAAATGCAACTATTATTTCAAAAGAACCCTACTTTAACTTCTTGCTGCTTTTTAAGTGTTTATTGCTAGTATATCAGGTCACCTGTAATAATAAAGTCAAGGGCAGGGGCAAAGGGATCAATCCTTATTCCTTCTCATATCTATTTTCTTCATCTTTCTCACTCAGTCATGTCTGACACTTTGCAACCTCATGGACTGCAGTCTGCCAGGCTTTTCTGTCCATGGGATTTCCCAGGCAAGAGTACTGAAGTGGGCTGTCATCTCCTCCTCAGGGCATCTTCCTGACCCAAGGGTCTGCGTTGGCAGATGGATTCTTTACCACTGAACCACCTGGGAAGCCTTCTTCATCTTTATCTTCCAGGATTTAAACCCTAAACTGCTCAAAACACAAACTGCTCAAACCAGAATGGGCTGCTCTGTTTGCTGTGCTGGTTTACCAAATACTTCATCACCAATATCAGCTCCAGCTTTTACAAACTTACTTTCTTCTTTCTGACTGTAGACATAAAGTCTTCATAGACATAAGACCTGAATCAAAGTCTTCATTGTTCAACTTTCTTTGCTGGACCAGCTTTCAGTCGCTTACCTACTTCACCTACAGTTGCTCCGTAAGAGGCTCCCAGATTTGTGTCTCTAGCCAAGAACTCTCTAGATGCATTCACCAGTCCTTTGCTATTCTTTCAACAAACACTGTTAAGTGTGTGATATATATTTGGCTTTTAATAATAATTAGTACAGCTTAATAACAATAACATCAACAACAATAATGGCTAACATTTACTTAGTGTTTTCATGTGTCAGGCATCATTCAATAGCTTTACCTGTATAACTCATTTAATTTTTATACAATACTGCTAACTAAGGACTATTAGCTTCCCCATTTAAAGGTAAATAAACAGGTAGTTGCCTGAAGCCACACAGCTAGTGGATAATAGAGTCAACATTTAATACAGATAGTTAGGCTCTAGAATTTATCTTCTTTTCTTTGCTCTATTGCCAATGATCGTGGCCCTGGAATAGCAAGTCACAAGAGTCTCCCATCTATTTCTTCTTATAAACTGTCCCTTTTACTAGGCATATTCACAGTGTTTCCAAATCCAGAGGCTAGAACCCTTTTTATAATTTTATAGAAGTCATAAACCTGAATCAAGCTTACATGAAAGAGTTTTTCTTTTTCCAAAAGTCATTGGTGATAAATATTACTAATGTGGATCAGAGTCATTCCCTTAAGCTCAGAAAATAGTATTTGTGTTAGGGGAACCACACTGATTGAAACCGCCCACCCTGGCCAGGCATCATAGTAACCATTTGCATGAGTTGTTTTATGACAGGAGATCCTGATAAGGCATACAGAACTAATAAGCCACCACCAACCGGAAGAGTTCAGGAAAGGTCAAAAGGAGACACCGCGTGTCCGTCCACTTCCCAGAATCCCTCTCNACCACACTGATTGAAACCGCCCACCCTGGCCAGGCATCATAGTAACCATTTGCATGAGTTGTTTTATGACAGGAGATCCTGATAAGGCATACAGAACTAATAAGCCACCACCAACCGGAAGAGTTCAGGAAAGGTCAAAAGGAGACACCGCGTGTCCGTCCACTTCCCAGAATCCCTCTCGCTAGCACGCATCTTGGCTGAGCAATGCGTGCATCACCAGGAAGGACACCAAATTAGAATGATTGGCCAAAGATCACCCGGAAACCAATCCCATCACCATAAAACCCAAGACTGCAAGCCACGCAGCAGAGCAGTTCTCCTGGGTTCCCTTACCCTACTGTTCTCCACCCGGTGCCCTTGCCAATAAAATCTCTTGCTTTGTCAGCAGATGTGTCTCCTTAGACAATAATGTGTCTCCTCGGACAATTCATTTCCAAGTGTTAGACAAGAGCCCAGTTTCAGGCCCTGGAAGTGGTCCCCCTTTCTGCAACATTCGGATGGGGGCAATCAGACATTATTAAGACAGAGTATTGTGATAATATTACCATCCTCCCCACCCTGGAAGGCAGTTTGCCATGATGTATAAAAAGTTGTAAAAATATTCATACTCTGTGACTTGGCAATTCAGTTCTAGAAATATATTCTGGGGAAATAATCAGAGAAATGTGCAAATATCTATAAACAAGGATGTTCATCTGCAGCATGATTTATAATAATGTCAAACTTGAAACAAATGTGTAGCAAAAGGAAATTAAATAATTTTGTATCCATAAATTGTGTATTAGGCAGTGATTAAAAATGAATCTATGTATATACTCTTAAAGAAAATAATCATAATCTATTTTAAAAATAGCTTAGAGTCTATATAGTATAATCACATATTTTTGTTTAAAGATTTATACATATGCATAAGAGAATTTTAAAAATCTGAAACCTTGTATATCTAATGTTATTTCCAGATTGTAGTGTTGTAGTTGGGTGATTTTTATACTCTTCCCTTTTCTTATCAGTATTTCTAATGTTGCTTCAATTAATAATTCAGTTCAGTTGAATCACTCAGTCGTGTCCGACTCTTTGCGACCCCATGAATTACAACCAGGCCTCCATCACCAACTCCTGGAGTTCGCTCAAACTCATGTCCATCGAGTTGGTGATGCCATCCAGCCATGTCATCCTCTGTCATCCCCTTCTCCTCCTGCCCTCAATCCCTCCCAGCATCAGGGTCTTTTCCAATGAGTCAACTCTTTGCATGAGGTGGCCAAATTAGTATACCTCAATTAATAATTATTTTTCTGAATAAAAAGTCACTAATTTCCTCAATAAAATACTTATTAAATTTTCTACTGAAGTCAAGGCAGAAGTACGTTAGGGCATTCTTATTTCTAAAGGTCATGGTTCCATAGAAATCAAAAACAAGTCTGTCCATTGTAGATTTAAAGCCATCAATTCCATAACAGATTTCTATTTAAATCATCAGGGTCTAATTTATGGAAATCTTTCATTGTTTTTCCCCTTAATTAAAATTTAATAAAGGAAGGCCAGCCAGCTATTCCCTAATTGGATGCATGATAAGGGAAACAAACATATATAAATAAATAAAAATAACTGGAATGCAGATATCTGCTCTGGTATTTCCCGGAGATAAGATCTCAGAAAGGGTTATTTAATCTTTTTTAACTTCAAATCTTTTCCCTGTATGTGGAGATGCAAATAATAAATAATTTAAATAAATTAAATAGTGAAATAAAACATGTATTGAAGAGGCATTCTGTAAATTTAATGTGTTACGTTAAAAATACCCAGCAATGGGTAATGATAATATTGGTTTGTTTTTCTCTGCCACTAACTTATTCTGANTAACTTCAAATCTTTTCCCTGTATGTGGAGATGCAAATAATAAATAATTTAAATAAATTAAATAGTGAAATAAAACATGTATTGAAGAGGCATTCTGTAAATTTAATGTGTTACGTTAAAAATACCCAGCAATGGGTAATGATAATATTGGTTTGTTTTTCTCTGCCACTAACTTATTCTGAGCGGGGAAGGCAATGGCACCCCACCCCAGTACTCTTGCCTGGAAAATCCCATGGACGGAGTAGCCTGGTGGGCTGCAGTCCATGGGGTCGCTAACAGTCGGACAGACTGAGCGACTTCACTTTCACTTTTCTCTTTCATGCATTGGAGAAGGAAATGGCAACCCGCTCCAGTATTCTTGTCTGGAGAATCCCAGGGATGGGGGAGCCCGGTGGGCTGCCGTCTATGGGGTCGCACAGAGTCGGACACGACTGAAGTGACTTAGCAGCAGCAGCAGCAACTTATTCTGAGACCTTGAGCAAGTCACTTACCCTTCATCCTTAAAACAAGGGTTTAAATGGGAGTGATCCCTTGGGTTGTTTTCGACTCTGTCATCCAGAGGCCTGGAAAATTATATGGAAATTGAACTTATAGAGTTTGGCAGGAAACATGAAGCTGACTTCAGTGCTGATATGACAGTGGGTAGGATGCCTTCAGAAGGCATGCTCTGTCCCAGTGTCCTCTGAATCATTTCCTCTCCAAGTGAAGGCAAAGATGAAGAGTAAAGAAATTCTGCAGTGACTGCACATGTGAAGACTAACTCACTGTTCATCCCCAAGGAACTTCACGGAGAAAGCCGTGCCCACAGGGTGAGCTCTGACCCCTCAAAGAAGGCTGCCTGTGCCTTTCCCAAAGGCTCTGGCTGACTCTCCTGCTCTGCTTAACTTGGAAAGCCCTATGGTGAAACTGAGTAGTAATGACTCTTTAAATGTATTTATGGGAGCAAAAAAAAAAAAAAAAGTACATGAGAACACTAAGGAGAAGAGTTCTTCTGACCAGAGGGTATATTACTTACACAAAATAACTTCTGGAAAGTAATGCCATTTTCTTCCCTTGTGAAAGGTATAAAAATGTCCAAAAGAATGGAATTCAAAGAAGGAAAGGTATTTTAGTGATCAGTTGACTCAGCTCAGCCTGCTATAAAGGTAGAAACCAAGACTAAGTGGGAGGAAGGGGGAGAAATAAGGAAAATGGTTTTCTCAATACCTATGGTATTCTGTTGTGAACAAGACCTTAGTCAAATTCTGTCATGTGTGTGAATATATATATATACACATATACATATGTATATACATATTTCATATATATATACATATATAAATATTTCAGTGGGTATGATATGGAGATATGTAGATAGATTTTGTGATACCAAACCATAAAATAGATATAATTAACCATCTGTTTATTCAACAAAGAAGCAGAGGTTAAGCTGGATTGAATGACTCCTCAAGGTCACAAATCTAATTAGTGGCAGAACTTGGGCCTTTTGTCCTTGATGATCAAAATCAGAGGAAAGCAAAAAAAAAAAAAAATTTTTTTTTCCAGCTTAGAACATCCGGCCCAGGGATGAGTAAGCAGAGGCTAGGTACTTTTTTAACTTCCTAAAGATATAACAACTTGGATGCCTCTAAGTATCAGCCAGTTATTCCTTTATAGTCTTGCTTTCTATCCTGGCCACTGGCAAAGTGGCATTATTATCCTGTGAGTCATCATGCTAATAAATAAATCTAATTTGAAGATACCCCGTGTTCACTTTCTGGCACGATCTAACTCTCCTCGCTTCTTCCCATCCCTTTCCTCTCCCAGCAACAGTCCCTGGTGTCTAAGAACAAAATGTCACTGAAGGAGTTGCAAGAAATAAAGAGAGGACAGTAAGATCCTAAAATATTGCAAAACCATGACTTTGAAAAGGCAGATTTAGAGCTGTTTGAGACAACTTAAGGAAGGAGTGCCTTTGATGACAGAACAAATACAGAATGAATATGGCCAAGGATATACCAGACTTTGCAAAGAGGCTGTCATCTGAAAATTACTGGGAATGGTCAAGAAGGAATGTAGAGCGGGGTGGTCAGGATACTAGTCCATATTTTTTTCAGCACTTCATTGAAGCTCCCAAAGTAATTTCTACCTCGGTTTGTGATTTTATTTATCTTCCTCATTTTGGCCATTTTTTCTTCATATCTGTATCTTCAAGGTCAAGGATTATTGATTAAAAAAATAATCAATTCAGTTCAGTCGCTCAGTCATGTCTCACTTTGCGACCCCATGAATTGCAGCCAGGTCCTATTCCAGAGCTAGGCATTGGGAACCCTCTTATAATATTTGCTTACTGCAAAAATAAGGTTTATAAGAGTAGGGGGAGTAAAGTGAGGTGATTCAATAGTTTCTGTCCTTGTAGCATTCCTTCCTTCAGGGAAGTGAAGAGAGAGCTCCAAGGCTACAATAATTCTCACTTCACAAGATTCAGGCCCATACTGGCCCCAGGTGTGTGAACTCTCCAAGGGCTTACTCGCAATCCAGACCTCCTGGCTCAGGTAAACCTAAGCCAGACCAATCAGGGTTGTCCTGGCACATTTCACAATTACCATCAGGACAGCTGTTTTTTCTTTTCCTGACTTCATGCACTGCAAAGATCAGGTGATTTGGAACTATTATGAGGCTAATAGTAGGGAGGGAAAAATTAGCAAAATGTCTTCTGCTAATAAGAGAGGGAGAACATGAGAGAGGGTCTTGCTGCAATCCTCCAAATACGTCAATGCAACTCTACATGAATATCCATCCATGTTTTGTTTTTCCAATTATATAAGCCAATGAATTCTCTTAGCATTTGAGCTGAGTTTCTCTCACTGGCAACCAAAAGAGAACTGGCCAAGACAATAATTCACACAGCTTCATACAGGCCCTTTCCACATTTTAGATTTGTCATCCCATTCAGAGATAAATGAAAAGGAGGGGCTATTATCGCACAAAAACTCTACCTAAAGGAACCAACTAAAGGTCTCATGGATGATCTGTGTTAAAGAAAAATCATAAATGTGTTGATAATAGTTTTCTAGGGCCCTGAGAACAGTCTCAGCAAAAGCAATAACAGAATATTTTCTCTCCAAGTTTCAAGTGATGTCATTTACATATTTAACCTCTAATCTGTTCTCCTAGCTACTGGGAAGTTCATGCGTAGTGGGAAGATTACCGGAAGTGGACTCAGAAGACCTGGGATCTATCATCTACTACACTATACCTCACTATGCCTCCAGATAAAGACACATTAATCCTTTCATGACTCCCACTGCATGTTGCTAACAAAGGGGTAGCTATTTCATGGTTTGTAGGAATTAATTGAAATTATAAATAAATATGAAAGCATAGTCTAGTGTCAGAAAACATTTTGTGTGCATATACCTATTATAGCTATTGAATTATGAAAGCACTTATTGAATGCCTACTATGAAGCAGGGTATATTTTAGAGTCTCCAGTAAAGTTGTAATCAAATCAAGGCCTCCGCCTTTGTGATGCTCACATACTAATGGGGAAGAAAGACAATAAGAAAAATAATATGATATGATATCAGAAAATGGTAAGTGCCATGAAGAAAAATAAAGCAGAGTGAAAAAGTGCCACTTTACCTAAAGAGTTCACGGAAGACATTACTAAAAAGGTGATTCCAGCAGAGACCTAGATGAAGTGATAGATATATATCTCTCTAGGATAGAACATTCCACTGACATATTTGAAGACCAGGAAAGAGGCCTCTGTGACTGGGAAAACAAGAGAAAAGGGTAGGAAATGGCACCTGTGTCTGATTTTTTAAAAATAATTATCCTGCTACTCATCTGTTTGCTACATTCAGTTGTAAGCTCCTAGAACGAAGGGGCAGTATCGTCTGAATCCACATTTCCACTGCCTAGAATAATATCAACAAAGGATAGATGTGAAAATGCTCAGTAGATGTTTGTGATAAAGTATGCATGTATAAATGAATTAGTGGGATCTCAATAAATGATTTTTCAGATTTGAATCTGAATGATACCTCTGTCTAGGCCAGTGTGACATGCTTAAACACTCATAACTACAGAAACAATACCACAGGAATTATAGTCAGTGTTGTGCTTTGGTGCTCTTCATTCAAATGAGATCTCTTCTGTGAAAGGTACTGAGTTGCAACAGAATTGCTACTGGGCATATTTAAGTGAAAGTCACTCAGTCATGTCCAGCTCTTTGTGACTCTATCGACTGTAGCCTGCCAGGCTCCTCTCTCTGTGGAATTCTCCAGACATGCCTACTGGAGTGGGTAGCCTTTCCCTTCTCCAGGGGATCTTCCCAACCTAGTGATCAAACCCAGGTCTGCTGCATTGCAGGAGGTTTCTTTACCATCTGAGCTACCTGTAGTCCGTGATTAATTTAATTTGCTAAATATGCTAAGAATGTTATGGCTTCTGTGAAATTGAGCTATGTTAAAGGCAAGAGAAAACATAAGCAATAGCAGAATATGAAGTGAGGTAAATCCATAAGAGCTGGTCTACACAAAGTCATCCCTGTTGACAGAGAAAAACAATAATTACACAAATAACTCCTTTGTCACTGATATGACCCAAGCAAATACTCATTTGTCTGATTCTCTCATTTCATCTAGATACCACCCAAAGATGTTTTTCTAGACATTCTTGGGAATAGAGATTTTTTAAAATATTTTAATATACTTTGAAGTTTTCAATAATATTTTAGTTAAACCTCAAAATATTCTTTAAGCAAGATTTGTTCAGAGAAGCTATATGACATGAATAAGGTTACAAGTCAGGAAAGAAGTTCAACTCAAGCCTTATAATTCCTAATCTACTGGGGTTTTTTTCCATTCAAGAAGGGTTCAATCAATAATATGAACTGAAAAAGCATCTGTACTAAAGCAAATGTGAAATTTAACATTCTAAAAGTAGAGAAATGTAATTATTTAAAAATACCTGAAGTAGGATTATTTTAAGTAGGAGACAGATAATCATCTTAATTTCATAATATTGAACTAGCCATGAAAAATGTAAATATTACACTCAAAATATAACAATTTTTACTATTTAGAATTTTATCAGAATAGAATAAAATCCAATTTTAGTTAACTTTAAGCATTTATTTTCCTTGCTAAGCTATACTTTCATGAATTTACATGTTACCTAAACAAGAGAGTTTAGGAGATCCTTTTCACATCAATATACATTATTTAAATCCCTTTAATTACAAGACTGTGTATGAAAGATATTCATCATAAAATGAAAATATCACAGGTTAAAAAAAATCCACTTTAACATTGCTTCCTTCTTACTAATAATGCCTTTCCTACACTTTATATTAAATGCTGGAATGGAAGAAACACAAACTGGAATCAAGATTGCTGGGAGAAATATCAATAATCTCAGATATGCTGATGACACCACCCTTATGGCAGAAAGTGAGGAGGAGCTAAAAAGCCTCTTGATGAAAGTGAAGGTGGAGAGCGAAAAAGTTGGCTTAAAGCTCAACATTCAGAAAATGAAGATCATGGCATCCGGTCCCATCACTCCATGGGAAATAGATGGGGAAACAGTGGAAACAGTGTCAGACTTTATTTTTGGGGGCTCCAAAATCACTGCAGATGGTGACTGCAGCCATGAAATTAAAAGACGCTTACTCCTTGGAAGAAAAGTTATGACCAACCTGGATAGTATATTCAAAAGCAGAGACATTACTTTGCCGACTAAGGTCCGCCTAGTCAAGGCTATGGTTTTTCCTGTGGTCATGTATGGATGTGAAAGTTGGACTGTGAAGAAAGCTGAGTGGGCTCCAAAATCACTGAAGATGGTGACTGCAGCCATGAAATTAAAAGACGCTTACTCCTTGGAAGAAAAGTTATGACCAACCTGGATAGTATATTCAAAAGCAGAGATATTACTTTGCCAACTAAGGTTCATGTAGTCAAGGCTATGGTTTTTCCTGTGGTCATGTATGGATGTGAGAGTTCGACTGTGAAGAAGGCTGAGCACTGTAGAATTGATGCTTTTGAACTGTGGTGTTGGAGAAGACTCTTGAGAGTCACTTGGACTGCAAGGAGATCCAACCAGTCCATTCTGAAGGAGATCAGCCCTGGGATTTCTTTGGAAGGAGTGACGCTAAAGCTGAAACTCCAGTACTTTGGCCACCTCATGCGAAGAGTTGACTCATTGGAAAAGACTCTGATGTTGGGAGGGATTGGGGGCAGGAGGAGAAGGGGATGACAGAGGGTGAGATGTCTGGATGGCATCACGGACTCAATGGACATGAGTCTGAGTGAACTCCAAGAGTTGGTGATGGACAGGGAGGCCTGGCGTGCTGTGATTCATGGGGTCGCAAAGAGTCGGACACGACTGAGTGACTGAAATGAAACTGAAACTTTTATAACTGTGGGGGTAGAATAAATGTGCAGCATTTCTAAGAAGCTGTAAAGTGATCACCAATATAAGAATGTGATAGTTTGTACCTATAAGTATTTGTAACCATGAATGATATATGTTGCAAGAATAATTAAATTTTACCCTTAAAAACAAGATTGGGATACTAAGCACCTCTAGCTACCTTGAATTTTACTTTGCACTTGTTCAGGTAGCTTAACTGTTTTAACAAAGGAACCTCATAGTATATCTTGGCCCAAACACAGTATAAATTTATTTCCTGATCATGGAATAAATAGTGCATACCTGCTTAGTCACTTCAGTTGTGTTCAACTCTGTGACCCTATAGACTGTAACCCACCTCTGTCCTTGGGATTCTCCAGGCAAGAATACTGGAGTGGGTTTCCATGCCCTCCTCCAGGGGATCTTCCCCACCCAGGGATTGAACTCAGGTCTCCCACACTGGCAGGGGCTTTCTTTACCACTAGGGCTACCTGGGAAGCCTGGAACAAATAATACTGACTGGTAAGTGGATCTGTGGGGTGGGGTGGGGGGTAGATTGGGGTGCTCCCTCATGCAATAAGATGTAGACTGTGAGTCTGTCAGATTTCCTATTTGATGGTTCAAAGGTCGCCCTGAGAACATCTCCATGACAGGCAACCTGAAGGGGAAAGAAAGCAGGAATGAGGAGACCTTTCTATGAAACAGGACTGGCAGTCAGTGTATATCACTCTTAACTTTCATTCTATTGACTGTAAGTCACACGCTCAAACCTAGTTTGAGAGAACTGGGGTATGAAGTTCTTGGAAGGTAGCCATTTCCCAAAAATAGCTATCCATATGGAAGGAGGAACATGACTTTTTGGTGGACAGCTAGCAATCTCTGTCATATTCTTGATGTAAAGAAGAAAAAGAAAGCTGCAAAACAACCAACTTATAAAATGAAGAGTGAAAAAAATAGTTAACATTACTTGATAACTTCAACAAATCCATGAAATTTACTAACAGTCAGGCTATGTCTTAGAATATGTTCTAAGAAACTGAAGTTGGAAGATCATATCAACTCTCTAAGGGAAAGCAGTCACCTAGTGAAGGTCTAGTCATCTAGAGATGGTTAGATAGCATCACTGACTCAATGGACATGAATTGAAGCAAACTCTGGGAGACAGTAGAGGACAGAGGTGCCCGGCATGCTGCAGTCCATGGAGTCACAAAAAGTTGGACACAATAGTGACTGAATAAGTGAATGTCTAGAGTCAGTTATTGAACCAGAACCTGGTGGTCTGGAGTCGACGATAAGAAAGTAAAGGAGAGAAAGAGGCTGATATTCCTTGGTTTACGCAGAAAGCCAATAAAGTCCCTGACATGGGGCTTGCTCTGTTCACAGAGGCCTCAGGCACCCTCTCGATGGGGTGAAGGCGCAGAGTGCCTTCTCGAAAGGATCTTAGAAGCCTGGGTAGGAAAGTGAACTCAGAGAGCCTCTGAGCTCCAGGGGATCAGCCTGCAAAAGAGAGAGAGAGAGAGAGAGGGAGAGAGAGAGACAGAGAGAGAGAAAGCAAAGCTCTAATGGAGCAAAGGTGTTTTAATCAACATGGTGTGGGCATATATACTGTAGTTATTCTCAGCAAAGATAAAGATTAAAAATTCCAGGTTTACAAAACATAAGTGATCCATATTAAAGAGAGAGAGAGAAAGTTGTAAATAATCACTTTTACCATATGGTTCATAAGAAGGAAGAGGGTACTTATCACTGTATAGAAAAACTAACGAAGGAAATGCTTGGATCCCTCAGCCCAGGAGAGGTTTGCCTCTCCTCTTAATTCCTGAATATTCAGGAATTAATAAGGAACAGAGGATTCCTGACAGATCCAAAACAGCAGACAGGAAGCCTCCTGTTAAATGCTTCCTGACAAGTTATATTGTTGGAGATTGAAAAGAGGAAGGAGCCAAAAGCCAACCTTGTCCAGGTCCAAGATCAGCTTCTGTCTGTTAGAGGGTGTCCAAAGATAGGGTTTCAGCCTTTCTAGATTTGTGGTAGGCGGTATATAGAGGATGTTCTTGTTCTTCCCATTTATGGCATCCTCATCTTCCCATTCACCTTCTTACACTGAAATTCAAGTATTACTGCCACAACAGAACTGAGAAACAGAAGACAAAGTCAATTTGAAGAGAGCACTCCTGAAGATCTGGAAACCTGCCTTCTATTCTGTGATGCGACATGACCTAATGTCATCATTTTTGACAATTACGCTTGCTGACTCTAAGTTTCCCCATCTGCAAAGCAGGAAGATTGTGCTAAATGAACTCAGTGGTTGTTTCCAGAGCTACATTTGAGCCACAGAGGGAAAACTAGAGTCAATAAGTGTTTTGACTAGAGTCAATAAAATTGTATTCTGCTGATTTTGAGCCCTATTTAGTCAGTGCTCAAGATGTCAACAATTCTTTTGCATTGGCACAGTTGAATAATAGACATCAAATCTGATTATTTTCTAACTATAAAAGCATTCCTTGGGGTTTGAATTAAAAGACATTTGGTACCTTGCAACATTACATATTGATATTATTTTTTTCTATCTCATAAACTAGAGACTTCTCTTAAGTTGGCAAAACTCAATGATTTCATGATTTGTGGCAACTTTCCTCAAATTGATTTCTTAGGAAATTGTACTCTAGTTAGTTGGAAAGTGTTATTAAGGGCACAGATGATTCAGTGAAACCTGTAAGACTGATAAATCACTGCTAAATATTCTACAGAGTAAAATAAAAAGAATACAAACAAAAACTTGGAGCAATTCTTTTAACAATACTCACAAATATATGTAGGTTCATGTGCAAAAACACATATACACACTTTATTACTTTATCTTCAACAATTTAGGTTAGACTAGGAAATGCAATTTTATTCTGAACAAATGAAATGTGAATGAATATACTGAGAGTATACCACATAGATTTCATTTAATAAATTGAATTTATGTGGTATACTATCAATACATTCATATCGAGTGTGTCACCTTACCCCGTTCCCTCCAATATGTGTAATCTAAAATTATTCCACTATACAGTGGAAGTGAGAAATAGATTTAAGGGACTAGATCTGACAGAGTGCCTGATGAACTATAGATGTAGGTTCCTGAGACTGTACATGAGACAGTAATCAAGATCATCCCCAGGAAAAAAAAATGCAAAAAAACAGAATGACTGTCTGTGGAGGCCTTACAAATAGCTGTGAAAAGAAGGGAAGTGAAAAGCAAAGGAGAAAAGGAGCGATATACCCATTTGAAAGCAGAGTTCCAAAGAATAGCAAGGAGAGATAAGAAAGCCTTCCTCAGAGATCAATGCAAAGAAATAGAGGAAACAATAGAATGGGAAAGACTAGAGATCTCTTCAAGATAATCAGAGATACCAAGGGAACATTTCATGCAAAGATGGGATCAATAAAGGACAGAAATGGTATGGAACTAACAGAAGCAGAAGATATTAAGAAGAGGTGGCAAGAATACACAGAAGAACTGTACAAAAAAGATCTTCACTACCTAGATATTCACAATGGTGTGATCACTCACCTAGAGCCAGACATCCTGGAATGTGAAATCAAGTGGGCCTTAGAACGCATCACTATGAAGAAAGCTAGTGGAGGTGAAGAAATTCCAGTTGAGTTATTTCAAATCCTGGAAGATGATGCTGTTAAAATGCTGCACTCAATAGTTAAGTCGCTCAGTCGTGTCCGACTTTTTATGACCCCATGGATTTCACAATGGTGTGATCACTCACCTAGAGCCAGACATCCTGGAATGTGAAATCAAGTGGGCCTTAGAACGCATCACTATGAAGAAAGCTAGTGGAGGTGAAGAAATTCCAGTTGAGTTATTTCAAATCCTGGAAGATGATGCTGTTAAAATGCTGCACTCAATAGTTAAGTCGCTCAGTCGTGTCCGACTTTTTATGACCCCATGGACTGTAGCCCACCAGGCTCCTCCATCCATGGGATTCTCCAGGCAAGAATACTGGAGTGTCATCCAAACTGGAGAAGGAAATGGCAACCCACTCCAATACTACTGCCTGGAAAATTCCATGGATGGAGGAGCCTGGTAGGCTATAGTCCATGGGGTCGCAAAGAGTCAGACACGACTGAGCGACTTCACTTTCTTTATTTCTATAGTTCCTTTTGGAGAAGGAAATGGCAACCCACTCCAGTGTTCTTGCCTGGAGAATCCCACGGACGGAGGGGCCTGGTGGGCTACAGTCTATGGGGTTTCAAAGAGTTGGACACAACTAAGCAACTAACATACACACACACACACGCACACAAGCATCCAAAAACCTAATACAAGCACAATACAAATTGACTACACATAAAATCACAAACTCGCAAGAGATTCATGGTTCTGTGAAGTATGCTAAGTTCCTATTGTAGAACTTTTCAGATTCTACTAGTCATTGACCCAGGACAATCTGGTAAAATCAGACTAGTTAATCAATACAAAGAAAGAGATCAGTGCGAATGGTGAGATATGCATTTCAAAATAGAAGCAGTTGAATATCAAAGGATTAAGAGCAGTCCCATGGAAAACTAGTGCAATTCTGGAATGTTTTTGTAAAAGTAACCCTCTGAATTATCATACTGCTAAAATTAAATGTGATGTAAATATTATAATACCATACTATCAAACAATGATGCTAGAAAAGTATGGGAAAAGTGAAATCAAAACTCAGTATATTCTTTGTTCTGACACTGAGCACATGGCTGATTGCAATTATAATTTAAATAGTATTAATTACAGACAAAATAAGCTTTCTTCAAGCTTTAAAAAATCATAGAAAATGTAGAAACTGCTTCCTGATTCTTCAAGAAATCACCTCCAAAGAGCAAATGTAAGAGAAAATCTTTGTTCAGCAAAACTATAGCTATCTAAAATACAAACCAAAATATATAACCAAGGAGGACAGATCCATTAAAAAGCATTCTAAGGTCTGGAAAGACACCAGATAAGAATATTCATAGCTTTAAAGTTCAAACAAAACTTCTCCAAAGTAAGTGGCACATTTTGAGAAACAAAACTCATCAGAACCCAAGAAGGGCAGAAAAACATATAAGTGGCATTGGGAGTTCCCCTGAATTAATTTAAGCATGAAGTTTACAGAAGTTGAGAAGAACAAAAACAAATGTAAAAAAAAAAAAAAAAAGGAAAGTAACCTGCGTTGAGGATAAAAAGAGAGGTAAACTTAAGGCTAAGAAAATTCATTCATACTCCTATGATAGTTCAGACTACAGGTTTTGACTATCCCTCATATTAACCACCAGAGAAGGCAAAGGCACCCCACTCCAGTACTCTTGCCTGGAAAATCCCATGGGCAGAGGAGCCCAGTAGGCTGCAGTCCATGGAGTCGCAAAGAGTCGGACACGACTGAGCGACTTCACTTTCACTTTTCACTTTCATGCATTGGAGAAGGAAATGGCAACCCACTCCAATGCTTTTGCCTGGAGAATCCCAGGGATGGGAAAGCCTGGTGGGCTGCTGTCTATGGGGTCGCACAGAGTCAGAAGTGACTTAGCAGCAGCAGCAGCATATCAACCACCTGCAAAACTCACCTAAAAGCCCAAAGATGTTATATGGAAGTGTTAGGTAGTCAGGTAGTTGGCTCAGACGGTAAAGCATCTGCCTGCAGTGTGGAAGACCCAGGTTTGATCCCTGGGTGGGAAGATTCCCTGGAGAAAGAAATGGCAGCCCAGCCCAGTACTAGAAAATCCCATGGATAGAGGAGCCTGGTAGGCTACAATCCATGGGGCTGCAAAGAGTTGGACATGAATGAGCGACTTCACTTTCACTTTCACTTAGAATAGGAAAAAGGAATCTAGGATGGTGGTGGCTAAAAGACAAGGAAGGGAAAAGCCCGAGAAAACAGAACAAGGGAAGGTCTGAGGACTGGAGTGAGGCCCTCAGGTAGACCAGGCAGCACTCCTGGCTAGCCCAGTTTCCATAGGGCAGGCCCAGGGGGAGGGGAAAAAAACACATAAAAGGAGGAGCCGGGGTCCCTCTCTGTCTCTCTCTCTCTCTTCTCTTTGTGTCTTTTGGGTTGGCATGCTCTCACACCTCGAGAATGTATTTTCCTTTTGTTTTCTAAATAAAACTGAGCTGTAACACAGAGCTGTAACACTGATCTGTCTGAGAGCTGAGACATGGTCTATTTGAGGGCTTTAACATCCATCCGTCGCTTCAAATTTTTATTGTGGTGAGACAGAACCGAGGAAATTACACACTCCCTTGACAGAACGATGCTATAAAAAAATAAAAAGCAACAGGAAGATTGTCAAACAAATATCATGCACAAGAAATTTTGAAGCAGAATAAAATTGTAACAAATACATAACTAAGATTTTTAAAAAAAAGTATAGCAATAACTTCTATAAAACAAGAACACAATGGAAAAACAGAAGAGTTAAGGAATGCTATCATAAAGTAACAGAACATAAAACATGATGTACAAACTTTAGAAAAGAATGGAAAAAAAAATAAAGGTCAAACTAAAAGTTGCACAAGAAATAGCAACATTGTTGAAAACATGTTACAGTGCACAGGAATGAGAACAGTAAAGAGATGAACTATAAATGAAGAGAAAAGTATCAGAAAATGGTAGATATGAATTAAAGATATGGAGATACATAAACACATGAATAGTGATCCCAAAGAAGAGAACAGAAATAGTAGATGACATATATAGTTATCATTTTAAAAAGCCAGACATTAAAAGAAACTAATTTTACTGGTTAAAAGAATATAATGTGTCCCAGGTAAATTTGACACAAAATGATTAATATATTTCAATATATTTTCTAGGCTACAAAAATAAGTATTCCTTTAGATATCTGGAGATAAAAGATGAAATTATTTATAAGGGGAAAAATATGGGCTGGTCTTACACTTCTCCACACCCAAAAATAAACTCAAAATGGATTAAAGATCTTAACGTAAGACCAGAAACTATAAAACTCCTAGAGGAGAACATAGGCAAAACACTCTCTGACATAAACCACAGCAGGATCCTCTATGATCCACCTCCCAGAATACTGGAAATAAAAGCAAAAATAATGTATGTCAAAACCAATACAGTACTGTAAAGTAAAATAAGTAAAAATAAAAATTAAAAAAAAAATTAACAAATGGGATCTAATTAAAATTAAAAGCTTCTGCACAACAAAGGAAACTATAAGCAAGGTGAAAAGACAACCCTCTGAATGGGAGAAAATAATAGCAAATGAAGCAACTGACAAACAACTAATCTCAAAAATATACAAGCAACTTATACAGCTCAATTCCAGAAAAATAAACGACCCAATCAAAAAATGGGCCAAAGAACTAAATAGACATTTCTCCA
>SJYX01014043.1:264336-284078 GCA_006410675.1 Oreotragus oreotragus
GTTGGTGATGGACAGGGAGGCCTGGCATGCTGTGATTGGGGTTGCAAAGAGTCGGACACGACTGAGAGACTGAACTGAACTAGATAGCATATTCCAAGCAGAGATATTACTTTGACAACAAAGGTCCGTCTAGTCAAGGCTATGGTTTTTCCAGTGGTCATGTATGGATGTGAGAGTTGGACTGTGAATAAAGCTGAGCACTGAAGAATTGATGCTTTTGAACTGTGGTGTTGGAGAAGACTCTTGAGAGTCCCTTGGACTCCGTCCTAAAGGAGATCAGTGTGGGGTATTCATTGGAAGGACTGATGCTAAAGCTGAAACTCCCATACTTTGGCCAACTCATGTGAAGAGTTGACTCATTGGAAAAGACCCTGATGCTGGGAGGGATTGGGGGCAGGAGAAGGGGATGACAGAGGATGAGATGGCTGGATGGCATCACCAACTCGATGCACATGGGTTTGGGTGAACTCTTGGAGTTGGTGATGGACAGGAAGGCCTGGCATGCTGTGATTCATGGGGTCGCAAATAGTTGGACACGACTGAGCCACTGAACTCAACTGAACTGATATCCCATATATCTTCTTGCAAACATGCAAATAACTATTTTCACTAAAAGAGAAGTTATTTTGGGGTCTATATTCATTCATTTGGAAAGTGGAAAGTGAAAAGTGGAGTCACTCAATTGTGTCCAACTCTTTGCGAGATAAATATTCATTCATTTGGGTAACACAAAATACAAGGCTAGCTAAGGTGAAACACATGTACTGTTTTTGCACTGAATCATTAAAATAGCTTTATCATCATAGAATGCATGTAAACAATTGGAATCCAAATCTCACAAGTAGTAAGACTGTTCCTAGTGTACACAGAATTTCTGTGAAATTCAGCAAAAGAATTTACTCTTGTAGGTCAAAAGCCATGGTATCACAGCCTAGCAAATAGAAGTTACTTTGCACAAACTGGAAAAAAGACTTTCTTTAGGCTGATGCATATTTTTGCTAAAATATCCACTTTACATTGGAGAGCAGAGATTTAATTCAGTCCTTATTTGCCTTTCAGCTGTACTTCTTGTATAGTCAACAACATGCACAACCATACATGGTGTTTATTTTAATCACAGAATAAATAGCAAATACTAATTTATAAATTGAATGAAAAGCAACATGTATACACTAGTTACGCAAAATAGGGTTACTATATTCAATGATAAATAATGTGTACTAAACAAATCTTTATGTTAACTAGCATTGTTTCCAGGGTATGTTGACACTTAGATTCTGGAAATACTACATTAATGGGGAAAATATATTATTCTTTCTGAACTTTATGCATTACGCAAAGTTCTCTGGAGAAAAAGACCAGTAAGCTGTATGTAGGTTGTGAGAGAGATTTATCTTAAGGAACAGACTCACTGATATTGAGCCTTGCCAAATCCTAAATGAGACCCAGAGAAAAGTTAATACATAGTCTTTAGTCTGAAGGCAGTGTGCAGGCAGAATTCTTTCTCCCCCAGAGCACCTTAGTTTTTCTCTTAAGGCCTTCAACTGTGGCTAAGACTCATCTCTACGACGGCGGTCAATCTGCTTTACTCAGTCTACTGGTTTAAATGTAAATCCCACCCAAAATAATAACTTTATGTGCTGTGTGCTGTGCTTAGTCGCTCAGTCGTGTCCAACTCTTTGCTACCCCATGGACTGAAGTCTGCCAAGCTCCTCTGTCCACGGGGATTGTCCAGGCAAGAATACTGGAGTGGGTAGCCTCTCCCTTCTCCAGAAGAATCTTCCCAACCCAGGGACTGAACCCAGGTCTCCCGCATTGCAGATGGATTATTTATCGTTGAGTTACCTGGAAGCCCTGGTTAACATACATCCTCACGGTTCAAGATTTTGGGAAAGGATGAACATGCCATGGGAGAAAACCAGAAGCCCAATTTCAGAAGGCAGACTAGCAAAGGAAGGATTTCCAAAGAGAGGTTCCGTGGCTTCCTTCCAACCTAACTTGAGCCCCAACTACAGCTAAAGGTAAGAGTTATGGTTCCGGGAAGGAGCACAGCAGGGAGGAAGGGAAAGAACACACTCCACTGCTTACACAAGGGCCTGCCCGGCGCAGACCCTACCGCCACCTGGTTATACCCAAGTGGAGCTTCTCCCTTTACCTTTCCCATATCCCTCTGAGTATTAAAAGAAGTTTAAAAGGGGGGTGGGAGAAGAAAATCTACCGCCCCACTCAGAACACCCCTCCCCACAAACACAAATGGAAAGAAACAGGGAGCACGGCACGCCGTGGGTTCAGGAAAGAAAACCGAGAAGGAAAATGAGGCTGGTTTGGGACTCAGCTTCCTCATCAGCTTCCCCGCGGCCTGCGCGGCCGCCATGCCGTCCACGCCCGGTGCGTCCCGTTCCCCCCAGCGCCGCGGGCGGTGTTTCTCTGCTTCTCGCCGGTTCCGACGGGTGCGCGCAGGTACCGGTAGGAAGGAGTGTGGACTCGGGGACTGAGCTGCCAAAGGTCCCCCACCCCTGGAGGTGGGGCGGGAGCGGATTCACGCGTGCTGTTTGCTCTTCTTTTGGACATGCCCTGCCTTCTGTCTGTCTGTCCCTCTCTTGCTCTCCTGCCACCGGGAGGTTAAGAGTTTGGGGAGTAGAAGGCTCCGGCTGAATGCTCGATGCCACCTTGGCGTGTGGCTGTAGAGGGAATGTAGGAGACGATGGATGGGCAGAGGGCAGAAGATCCTGCCCTCCCCATAGAAGGGAGAAGAGATTCAAAAATGCTGTGATGAAAAAAAAAAGTCGAACACTATCCGCTCTCACATTAACCCGACCAAGTCTACCGGAGTCTTCCGGGGTTCCGGATATTTCCGTAACTTTATGGAAATATCTAAACTTATTTTTGACCAAACATCTGAATGTTATATCCTAGTCAAGCTGACACATAAACTTAACCATCCCACACCCCTAATGTCCATAAAACTTATGTTTTCAATCAATTTTTCCCTAGAGACACACCCATTATTTTGAAAACCTCAATTCTGATGGCTACTTCCTTCTCTCTTCTGTCTTTCCAAGAGCATGAAATCTTTCTAGTTTAAACATAATTGATGAAGGTATAAGTTTCTTTTTCAGAAACACTTCCTAAATAGGCATAAAAATGCTTCTCCTATATAATTTGAGAGATTATCATTTGGTGTCTAAATCCATTTTAGACATAGAGCTTTCAATTTCAAACAATCAGTGCCTACTTCATGAATATATTTTTTCTCCTTTCAACCAGTTTGCCATTATTGGCTACTTCCTTCTCTCTTCTGTCTTTCCAAGAGCATGAAATCTTTCTAGTTTAAACATAATTGATGAAAGTATAAGTTTCTTTTTCAGAAACACTTCCTAAATAACTAGGCATAAAAATGCTTCTCGTATATAATTTGAGAGATTATCGTTTCGTGTCTAAATCCATTTTAGACGTAGAGCTTTCAATTTCAAACAATCAGTGCCTGCTTCATGAATATATTTTTTCTCCTTTCAGCCAGTTTGCCATTAGCTGAAATTCAATTTTCTCATGAAAGTTGTTTTGGATAAGTGAACTGTGATTTTGCATTTAAGCAAACACACTTTTGTCAATTTTATTCTGAAACAATGGAAAACATCTATGTTAAAGAAATAGTTTACAAAGTTTATTTCCTTGACAAACAATATAATTTTTATTCAAAAAAATGTATCTTTCACAACACTGAAGAAAGCACAGAGGTTCCAAGTTAGAGACAGGTATACAAAATCTATAAAAAGAAAGAAATCTCAGAATGCTGGAGCAAATTTCAAGGACAAAGTATTTGACTCACTGGATAAGTCTTTAAAATGTTTGTGTTAACTTATTGACTCTTTCGTGTTCTAGCTTGGCCCCATCGGTGGCCTGAGATATCTAAAAATGGAATAAACATCAACAACAGAGTTACCCCCAAATGTCCTGTTATTCATCCCGCTGTGTATAGCTGTTCTTTACATTGTGACTTTTCAGCTTCTCGATTCTCAGCTGTCTTTCGAAGTTGCCTTGGTACCAAATGTGATCTAAGCAGAAACTGAAAAATCACTTCCAAATTTTGACTTTTATCTCCTCATGCTCTTAGAATTCAAACACTAGCATCTGAAGAAGCCTTGTGGATATAAAGAAACTCACCATGTAATTGCACTCATAGCTGCAGGTGACAGCCAAATGTATTAGAGTGGCCAGATAATTGCTAGCCAACTCTGTCAACTAATCAAGACAAATTAACAAGTACAGATGAAATCAGCCTTATTTTTCCACAGTAGGCTTTTTGTAATGTGGGGTAAGATGTGACAGAAGGGAAGGCATTCTATAATCCTATGTTTAGTGTCAGCTTTTTAGGGAACCTCTACTGCTGGGCCATTAATTTTACAAATATGTCACAGTTTTCCTCTTCCCTTAGGCATGATAGGATGGCAAGAGTAGGCTGGGGTTAGGTACTTTCCTTCACCATGTCAGTCAGGCTCTGATAAAATTCTAGCAGTGTAGGTCTTGGATAACCAGTTTCTTTCAGGGAAGATTTTATTAAAAACAGAATGCTCTGGTGTATTTCCAAGGGGCTTCTTTCTCCCTCTCTTTTCTAAAAGCAGGAAGGAATTTTTCTCAGTTATTTTCTATTAGCACCTTGTCAAGCCTCTGTAGGTCAAACTCATAAAAGCGATGAGAGCTGCTCCTGGAGTTTTCATATCATGTATTTGTCCATGCTGCTGCTGCTAAGTCGCTTCACTCATGTCTGATTCTGTGCAACCCCATAGACGGCAGCCCACCAGGCTCCCCCGTCCCTGGGATTCCCCAGGCAAAAACACTGGAGTGAGTTGCCGTTTCCTTCTCCAGTGCATGAAAGTGAAAAGTGAAAGTGAAGTCGCTCAGTCGTGTCTGACTCTTTGTGACATCATGGACTGCAGCCTACCAGGCTCCTCCATCCATGGGATTTGCCAAGCAAGAGTACTGGAGTGGGGTGCCATCGCCTTTGCCGTATTTGTCCATATCTAGCCTCTAATACTAGAGAAGGCAATGACAATCCACTCCAGTACTCTTGCCTGGCAAATCCCATGGACGGAGGAGCCTGGTGGGCTGCAGTCCATGGGGTTGCTAGGAGTAGGACACGACTGAGCGACTTCACTTTCACTTTTCACTTTCATGAATTGGAGAAGGAAATGGCAACCCACTCCAGTGTTCTTGCCTGGAGAATCCCAGGGACGGGGGTGCCTGGTGGGCTGCCATCTATGGGGTTGCACAGAGTCGGACGTGACTGAAGTGACTTAGCAGCAGCAGCAGCAGCAGCCTCTAATACGGGTTTCCTTTGTGGGTCAGACAGTAAAAATATCTACCTGCAATGCGGGAGAACTGGGTTTGATCCCTTTATGGGGAAGATCCCCTGGAGAAGGGAATGGTAACCCACTCCAGTATTCTTTGTGCCTGGAGAATTCTTTAGACAGAGGAGCCTCGTGGGCTATAGTCCATGGGGTCAGAAAGAATCAGAAATAACTGAGCAACTAACACATGCACACACACACACACACACACACACACACACACACACACACACACACTTTCTAACAATTCATCAAATATAGTTCAGGTTTTCCTGCTTCAGCCCTGGTTCCACAGAGGTTTCTGTGATTCTCTCTTTTTTTTCCTGTCTGTGTGTCCAATTTGGGGGCAGTGATCTGTTCCTTGACCTCACATTTCTTACATGTTTACAAAGAGGTGTTGATTTCTCAATTTGTTCAGATTTGATCTGTTAGGTTGGAGTGTTGACTTTCCAGCTCTTTATGGGTAGAATCAGAAACTGGAAATCCTCCTCTAAAAACATTTTAGTGTATTTAAAAGGGAGAACTGCCATAAAATATTTAAATGGCTGAAAATTAAAGTAAACTAATTATTTTCACTTCCTTAATAGTTATTCAGTTTGGTTCATATTATTCAATTTTAGGATTCCATAGTGTAACAGTTCACAAAACTTAATTTGAATATATTTATATGGTTAAAATATAGCCTCAGAGGTCTTAAAATGTCTAAATAAAAAATGAAAGATAATATATTATTATACCTTTAACTTCAATATATTTCAATTGTTTATTTAAGCCCTATAATTTTAAAAAATTGATAATTAAAAGACTTAAATGCCCTTGACTCCTAATTAACAATATTCATTTTACTGGCATTACATTTTCAAAGACAATAAATGGTTTTGATATGAAAAAGTCATTACAGAGTTGCATTCAGTTCAGTTCAGTTCAGTCACTCAGTCATATCTGACTCTTTGCGACCCCATGAACCGCAAAACGCCAGGCCTCCCTGTCCATCACCAACTCCCAGAGTCCACCCAAACCCATGTCCATTNGTTTTGATATGAAAAAGTCATTACAGAGTTGCATTCAGTTCAGTTCAGTTCAGTCATTCAGTCATATCTGACTCTTTGCGACCCCATGAACCGCAAAACGCCAGGCCTCCCTGTCCATCACCAACTCCCAGAGTCCACCCAAACCCATGTCCATTGAGTCGGTGATGCCATCCAACCATCTCATCCTCTGTAGTCCCCTTCTCCTCCTGCCCTCAATCTTTCCCAACATCAGGGTCTTTTCAAATGAGTCAGCTCTTCGCATCAGGTGGCCAAAGGATTGGAGTTTCAGCTTCAACATCAGTCCCTCCAAAGAATACCCAGGACTGATCTCCTTTAGGATGGACTGGTTGGATCTCCTTGCAGTCCGAGTGACTCTCAGGAGTCTTCTCCAAAACCACAGTTCAAAAGCATCAATTCTTCAGCGCTCAGCTTTCTTCACAGTCCAACTGTCACATCCATACATGACCACTGGAAAAACCATAGCCTTGACTAGACGGACATTGGTTGGCAAAGTAATGTCTCTGTTTTTAAATATGCTATCTGGTTTGGCCATAACTTTCCCTTCAAGGAGCAAGCATATTTTAATTTCATGGCAGCAATCACCATCCACAGTGATTTTGGAGCCCAAAATATAAAGTCAGCCACTGTTTCCACATCTATTTGCCATAAAGTGATGAGACCAGATGCCATGATCTTAGTTTTCTGAGTGTTGAGATTTAAGCCAACTTTTTCACTCTCCTCTTTCACTTTCAGCAAGAGACTCTTTAGTTCTTCTTCACTTTCTGCCATAAGGGTGGTGTCATCTGCATATCTGAGGTTATTGACATTTCTCCCAGCAATGTTGATTCCAGCTTGTGCTTCCTCCAGCTCAGCGTTACTCATGATGTGTTCTGCATATAAGTTAAATAAGCAGGGTGACGATAAACAGCCTTTCCGTACTCCTATTCCTATTTGGAACCAGTCTGTTGTTCCAGTTGCATTAGCTAGATAAATTCAATTTTTGTACTTTTATTAATTTTTAAATCAAGAAACCTATTTATTTAAAAAATTATATTAGTTCACAGGTAACTCACAATTTTGTAAAGTTGCATTTAATTATAATCACAGTGACAAAATTTCCAAATATGAATATTCACAAAGACAGTTCTTTGTCATCATTTCTTTTTTGTTTTTCTTACATGATAGTATACATATTTCAATGCTATTCTCCCAAATCATCCCACCCTCTCCCTCTCCCTCTCCCTCAGAGTCCAAAAGTCCACTCTGCACATCTGTGTCTCTTTTGCTGTCTTGCATACAGGGTCCTCATTACCATCTTTCTAAATTCCATATATATGNGATCCAGAGAGATGATATGGGGTGGGAGGTGGGAGGGGGGTTCAGGATTGGGAGCTCGTATACACCCATAGCAGATTCATGTCAATGTATGGCAAAACCAATGCAGTATTGTAAAGTAAAATAAAATAAAAATAAAATTTAAAAAATAGACTATAAGGATTTGATGCCTTTAAAAATCTTCAAGGAGAAAAGAAAAAGAAGGGCAGAAAAAAAAAAGGAAAGGAGAAAGAGATGGAGGGAGGGAAGGAAGAGAAAAAGGAAGAAAAAGAAATAGACTAGAAATTAACAACAAAAAGAAAGTGACAAAATTCCTGGCAGAAAACCTAAACTCTCCTGACAACTATTGGATCAAAGAAGAAATAAAATTAAACCTGTAAAATATTTTGAAAGTAACCATAATTAATGCTAAACATTGAATTCATGGAATAAAACTAAAGCAGTTTTCAAAGAAAATTCATAGTCTTAAAACTTATGTTAATAAATAAAGAATGAAACAAGTGAGTCACTGGAAAATCTGATTAACTATTGTTTGATAGATAATAAGGGTAAAAACAAAATTATTTTTGTAGATATGGGAAAGGGTAAAACTTAATATCCACTCTTGAAAATACCTCTTAAGAATGTAGGAATAGAACTCAGGGCCAGCATCTCTATTAATGGAAACAATAGAATCATTCCCATAGAGTAAAACTAAAGTAAAAAAGTAAATAAGAATGTTTTTATCATCATTAGTATTTAATATTTTTGTGGAAGAACTAACAAATGCAATTAGGGAATAAAAGAGAGGTATATAGATATTTAAAAGGTGAACATAGAATCACTGTTACTTGCACACACTAAAATATTTTGTAGGAAAACCCAGAATACAGATGAGAATGTATTACAAATTTAAAAGAACTATTATGGTAGTTATATACAAAATTCACATATAGAAAACAATGGCTTAAATATATAATAAAAACCATTAGAAAATAAATGAATGAAAATATAAAATTTACAAAAGAAACAAAATAGATAAATTCCAGACTTAAGAAAACATGTGTAAGATCTACATGAATAAAACTTCAAATGCTAATCAGGGGCTCAGAAGTAGTAGGTAAACAGATAGAGATATTTGTCATGATCTTGAACAGAAAACACAACATCACAGACTCTATTTTTCTTTAATTAACCAATAAACAATGTATTTTCAATTTTACAAAGACAAAAATAGTTTGGGAGAAGAAAGAAAATAGAAAAAAAATTATATTTTATAGAAACTAAACAATAATAATCCAGTATTTTTTTTTTCAAAAGAAGAGTGCTGAAAGGGTATAGCCCTATCAAATATAATCAAAAGATGCGATAATTCAAACAATGTGATGAGTTCACTGAGACAATCCTTTCTGTATCTTTTCTTGAAAAGAAACAGTGTAACTTTAGAGCTAAATAACCTGGGATCCATTTAAAAGAAACTCTGGAACCTGGGAACAAAGAATACCCATCTTTTGACCTGCTGTGGCTTAAGAGTAACTTCTTAAGAGTTGATGAAAAGAGAGAGAATTATCTCTCTTTTGATTATTGAGTCAATGATTATTGAGTGACTGGATCACTTTTCTCAACAATTATTTACTGGGCAGCAGCAAAACCTGTATCAGGCACTGAGACAGAGCTGTATAGCATATACATGTTTCATCTATTCCAAAACAACAAACAATATTATCCTTTTAAAAATATCTTTCATAATGTTGGAAAAGCCAATTACCTACTTTNTGGGCAGCAGCAAAACCTGTATCAGGCACTGAGACAGAGCTGTATAGCATATACATGTTTCATCTATTCCAAAACAACAAACAATATTATCCTTTTAAAAATATCTTTCATAATGTTGGAAAAGCCAATTACCTACTTTCTCAGCCCTTTACGCAGGGGTAGTCATGAACAGTCATTATGAGAGGAAGAACAAGGGGGACTTTGAGAGAAACATGTTATCATTCAGATAAGAAACTGGTGAAGAGAAAGGCTCTGGCAGTGATGCAGGCCTCTTGGTTTCTGACTTCAGTTGCATCCATGACTTTTGCATCTGCTGTAGCCATCGCAAGAGCACGAATGACAACATAAGGAAACTGTTTGTCTCCAAACCTCTTTTTACATTATGGGAGAAAAACACTGCTATTCAGTTAAGATACTGTAAGCAAGAGGGCTTCCCTGGTGGCTCAGGTAAAGAATCTGCCTGCAGTGTTGGAGACCTGGGTTCTGTCCTTGGGGTGGGAAGATTCCCTGGAGAAGGCAATGTCAACCCACTCCAGTACTTTTGCCTGGAGAATTCCATGGACAGAGAAGTCTGGCAGGCTACAGTCCATGGGGTCGCAAAGAGAAGGACATGACTGAACAAAACTAGGTATTCTGTTATCTGAAATGGAAAACGTTTCTAGTTAAAACAACAACAACAGTAAACAGTTTTTAAAATAACTAGTCAGAGAGAGTTCCTATTTTCGTGGAGCTTAGAATAGTGGAAAATAGTAAAATAGTGTCAAAAATCTATTCTAATCTTGTTACTGACCATTATATAGAGTTGATCTTTGACGATTGTTTAGACATCATTCTTATTCACTGATTTGTTTTAACTTACATAACTTCTGCAACTGAGTCTAAATTGTAGGCTTGTGTGTTTGTGTATGTACACATATGCACTAGTGTCCTGGGGCACCAAATTCAAAGAATGGGCAAGGGGTTGAGTGGGTGCTTGTGCCAACTGGAAATGGCATGAATAAACTCAGCTTCTTAGGTTCTGAATGATGAACTCCAAATTCAAGAGTTATACCATTGGGTTGGTGGGTAACTAGAGGGTCATCCCTGAATTCTCAAAATGAAAAGACATGGGCCACCTGACTTTCACATTTCATGCCCTTCATTGAGAAGGCATGAGCAAGCAGCTCCAGTTTTAAGCTGGCTTCCCTTCACATGTGACCTGAGACTCAGCTAAGAGGCTACAGTAGTTATTACTCACACTGCACAAGAGAATTTGCTCCCAAGGGTACAAGGACAATCACTCACACATGTGGGCAAAGCCAACATATTCTCCATGCAAAAGTCTCTTCGCCATCCTCTGTCATGCTTATTAATTATCCTTCCATTGGCTGGAAGACAGAGGGCCCCCTTGAATGCCAAGCTGGATGAAGTAGGCACCACATTCATCACTAGACAATTAGCTGAGGCTGACATAATATATACAGATTCGATTCCAGACAGAGATAACCCTTTATGGCAAAGGCTCACAGCCGTGTGGTTTCCTAGACACCCAGTGCTTAAAAGACAGGTTGACCTTTTCAAGTTTAGCTTCTCAGGATACATGTTCACTTCACCAAGGAAAAGAAAGGAAAAAAAAAAATTCTGCTTACGAGTTCAACACAAAGTCCCTGCCTCACCTATGTATACACAATCCATCTTCAGATTTCTGGTATGAAGGGGAGCAGAAAGACTCTGCCCTGTATATAGTTCAAGATGTAATCCACTCACTTCCTGAAGCACATGTCAAATGAGATCATATATCTGAAAAAACCTATGAAAACGCTAAAACAGTGTATCAATATATGGTCTGAGTGCTATGAATCTTAATGCAAAGTAATGAGGATGTTATACTTTTGTTCAAAAAATTTCAAAGGCTGCCATTTTCTACAGAATTAAGGCCTGACTCCTTATCGTTAAGAGGGACTATTTATCCCCCTTCCCATAAGTCTTTATAAACAATATGAAGATCCTGCAGGTCCACTTTCCAAAAGGCAGTAACACTGGAGGCATCTTCCTTGCCCTTCTGTGGTGAAATGATTAACATATAATCAGAGGTGAGACCACCCCACTGTCCAAGAGAATATCTTCATTTTTCTGTTTCAACCTTATCCCCTGCAAACAGGTGGGGGAAATCTAGGTCGTGTGTTATAGATTTAAGTAAGATTAAAGCTTATTTCCTTTCAAACCTAATTATTTTCAAAAAGTTTTATCAAATGGTGGTTCCTTACCCCATTTGGCTCTTCAGCCAAAAACCTGGAAGATAAAAAGGTGTTTCAGAGCTCAAACACAAACCTACACTGAGGATCTAACACCACTGAGACCCACGATAGATGAGGGAGGAACATTCTAAGTTGAGGAAACAGCATTAACAAATGCAGTAGACAGAAAGAAGAGGCACATTTTGGGAATGCTCACTAATCTCCTGTGAATACAGGGAGATGCAGTGAGAGATGGGACAGAAAATCCATGCATCTCCATGGCTTCTAGAATAAAACTTGGCATGGAGTTTTATGTCATAGTTTGTTGAAGAAAGACATTATATCATTTAAAATTCACAGCAATCCTATGATACTGGTGCTGTTACACCAATTTTAGAGCTGAGGAAACTGAGGCAGAATTTGTCCTCTTAACCATAATGAGACTAGCCCATGCATAATGACTGGGAGGTCCAAGCTGAGAACCGAAAGAAAAGATTACAGAAAAAAGAAAGGAATAGAAAGCAGAAGGAAAAGTGAACGAGAATAAACCAAAAACCTAAGATAAAAATTAAAAGACTGCATGATCAGTTACCTAGTTAAGTTCTCAAGAGAGAAGAGAAATATGTGAGAATGGCTGGTTTTCTTCTGTAGACAATATAGTAGTAACAATGCTGTGATGAAATGACTTAGATCTTTCCCTCCCAGAAGTTCTCCAACAGCAGGGACTATAATGGCTAGAGGACTCTGTTGAAAGCAAAATCACTACATTCTTCCAGTTCAGAATATGCTAGCTTTCCTGCTTCCTGTCCACCTGAGTACAAAGAAGTTGAAACTTGTCCGACAGTCTTTTCCAAAAAGATGGAAAATGAAACAGAGAGCCCCAAAGGCTGCCATCAGGAACTTTGAGATATTATCTCCTGTCCTTTGGATGGAGATGGGAGTGCATCACTGGCTCCCTCCCCGAAACCATCCTAGCAGAAGAACCCTAAAAAACTGTCTCTAAAAATCAAGAGTGTGGGTCAGAAGCAGAACCTGACACCTCATTCCTGGTTAGGGTGTCTAGTCAATGTCTGGTTTTGCTAACCTGTATCTGAGTTGTTGGGGTACAGCAAAGAGCAAAGAGAGATGATCCAACTGGCAGAGGGTCCCAAATGCCCAAGTAGTGCAAAAGATGAATCTCACTTTGTCCTACGGTCCCTCAGAAGGTGCATATTAGGCAGGAGCTGGGAGCAGGAGAGGGCAATGGCACCCCACTCCAGTACTATTGCCTGGAAAATCCCATGGATGGAGAAACTTGCTAAGCTGCAGTCCATGGGGTCGCTAAAAGTCACTGACACGACCGAGCAACTTCATTTTCACTATTCACTTTCCTGCATTGGAGAAGAAAATGGCAACCCACTCCAGTGTTATTGCCTGGAGAATCCCAGGGATGGGGCAGCCTGGTGGGCTGCCATCTATGGGGTTGCACAAAGTCAGACATGACTGAATCAACTTAGCAGCAGCAGCGAGCAGGAGGGAGGCAACTGCCTTGTGTGCCTAAGGAGAAAATATATCAAAGGCTGTGTCCTGAGGTCACCAACTGGAGGTCATCAGGAAAACCAAGGGGAGTAAGAGTCCCTAAGAAACTCATAGCACACAAGAAGCAGAAATGACAAGGCCTATAAAGGAGACACTATTAGCATTCCCATCCTAGATATTTGATTGAACTAATTCTCAGGCACTCCAATGGCTCCAGCCAGGTCATGTGGCTGCCCAAAGTCAGTACTCATCTTATCTTCTGTTGCTTGTCTAGCGCTTACCTCATTCTTACTCTTCAGGTCACCTTGTCAACAGGTCAGAGTCACAGGAAGACCTTGATATTTTGGGTTATTGCAACAAAGTCCTGAAGCGGATAGTCGGCCAAACCACAGTGGTGGTCACTACCTAGAGATATTCTCCTCAAAGCTAATTCTTTTGGCCTGTGGAATATCCCATCAGAATTATACCTCCCAGTCATGCTGAATAACAAAATACAGCAAGATGACTTACTTTCCTCTCAGCACTAGCCACTGTGGGCTAAGTGACCATATCAACCAGACTCTTAATGGCACCATCACTGTGGAAATGCCTGTAGCAGATGAAGCTGGGGTGGAGCTTATCTGAAAGGTACAATGTGGCCAGAAGTTGACCTTCAGCTCCAGAGTGCTTATGATAAATTAATTTCTATACTGAAACATCAGGGACATTTTTACAATATGTGTTACACCTCAAATCATGATAGTCTTCTAAGCCAGAAAGCCAAGGTAAAAGGAGGAACTGGATTCCTTCAGGTACTAAAGTCTATCATCAGCTACTCAGTCTTAAAACAGCTGCAGATCATCTTCCTATACTGCAAGGGTATAGACAACGTGGACCAAAGATGAGGGTGTGAGCCACCTTAATGTTCTCATTTCTATCTCTTATAGTATCTTTCAGGTTATGCTGCCAAGGAAGATTTTGTATACAAAACATATGTAGAAGGCTCAAGTGACATTTCACTTGACCCCTGTGTTAGTTCATTGCAAGTTTTCAGGTGGCATTAGATGTGAAAGAATTATTAGGGAAGAGTACGAAAGACAGTGGAGAGAGCCCTTAGACTGGGGTGTAAGTCTGCCACCTGTAAAGGGAGAAAAGGAAGGAAAGAGGATTAAGTAGAAACAGAATCTTAGACCACAGCATGCTCTGAGAATGTTTCAGCCAGGCCATCAGGGATCGTCTAACCAAAACTGCTCACTGGAGGAGTCCCACATTTCTCTAGAGTATCCAGAAGCAGCCGACAAGAAGAGGGCCTGGGAGCCAACACAGAGGTAGATTCAGAGGGCAGTGTCTGCAGCCATCGGTCAACTGTGTTCCTTACAGTAGATGTGAGTGACACATTTTCATGGTCACCACATTCCTGACCATTGCAGTCAGGGCCCAGAGCTCAAAAAGCCAAAAATCCACTCTGGCTAAAGCATGTTTAAAAAAAAGGAATTTATGGGAAGGTATTGGGTAGCTCACAGGATTTAAGGACGGCTAGAGGACTTAGGAAACAGGCCGGAGTCAAGTTTACACCCAAGAAACAGTCTGATCAGGGTGCTGCGGCTGCCACCACTGGATGCTAGCCTCCAGCACTTCCACTGCATCATGAACACCACCACTGGTGGCCCTCCACCATGGCTAGACTTTGGACGTCACGGCCACCACTGCCACTGGCTAAATAAATCCTAAAGTGCTATTGCTTCTCTGTATCACTTGATCAATACTCAAAGTATAAGGGCTCCTCTCGTCATCCAGTGGCTAAGACTTCGCTCTCCCAGATCAAGGGGCCCGGATTTGATTCTTAGTTGAGGAACTAGATCTCACATATGGTAACCAAGACTGGGTGCAGTCAAATTTAATAAATACAAGTAAATATTGTTTTAAAAATACAAAGAGGGAATGCCGAATTGGTTCAGCTTTAGTCACATACCCTGGCCCCCAGGTAGGGTTGCCAGATTTAGCAAATGAAAAATACAAGATGCATAGTTGAATAGAATGTTCAGATAAGCAATAAAATTCTTAGTATGGGTATATCCCACGCAATATTTAGTATCTCCTTAATAGTGAAAACATTATTTGCTATTTATCTGAATTTTAAATTTAACTGGATGTTCTTTATCTCCCAGCTCTACCCTTAGGGGCCAGCAGGAGGAAAGAGTGTGTGTCTATTTTTTTAAAGTTTGGCATATAAGGCAGTCAACTCTGCCTTCCATCAAGATTAACACAATGACGAACTCTCTAAATATGAGAAGGAGATGCCTGTGTTGTGCTGCTAAGGATGGGAATATCTGCTCTTCAGAGTCCAACTAATAGAATATCCCATTTCATAACCAATATAAAAGGAGACCTGGTTATACAGCTACTCAGGGACATATTTTTAACCCACATTTCCTAAGAACAGGATGAAATGGACAGAAAGCAATGCTTTTTCTTGCTTCTCAAGGAAACTTGATTTTTACAGATGTATGAGTACAACACATTTGCTATTTGACACATCTTTTAATGTGCAAATCTGGGCTTCACCCAGAGACAATAACATGCAGGGCATAACTGTTACAACTGCATCTCCCAACTCCATTGGGCTGGTAGGAGGTATCTCAGATATAGGCTTTTAGAAGAATTTTATAAATAGAGAGAGTGAGTACTTTGGGCAAGGGCGGTTACCCCAGGGTTTCGAGGAGACAAGGTTTCAGTGAGCACCACGTGCCCCTGATCCTAATAGAGAGGTTCTTCTGCTAGACCCTAGGACCAGTCTCCCATGCCTGTGCTTCTCAGGGGGGTTTACCACCTGGACAAAAGTCATGCCTGGGAAGGGCCAGGAGCCTCTATGAAATAGGACACATACAAAGGGGAAATATTATAATCTTTGAAAAACACATTTCCCCAGATAACCAGAACCATGTGTCCCAAGCATGCGGGGCTTTGTTCTCATCAGGGTGTCAGATGCTGCCCAGTCTTGGAATGTGCTTTCTCCAGGCAACCAGTACCAGGTGGGGGGAAACAATCCCTAGGAGCCCCGCCCCCAGGGCATCTCCAGCTGGGCTACAAGGCTCCCTAGGGCAACCAAATCACTTCATCTCTGTCTTTTACACATCCTCCTATCAATCTTTTCTAAACAGAAAAGAGGAAATGATGTTTTCACAGAGTGGTTTCTTCCTAAATGACACCTCACCTTGTCTAGACAGTTTCCAAGTCTCTTTTCAGAGCCCTCTTTTGTGTGCTGGGTGGAGAAAGGGAAAGCGTTTGAAAAATCTCACTGTGACTTTACAAATGTGTAAAGTCACACACTCAGATACACATCAGATTTAAATCTTTTGTTAGCATATTTCTACTCACAAATATTTAAGTATATTTATCATGAAGCACTTGGCATTATGCTAAACACTAGCAATGTAAATCAAAATAGGGAAAGGAGTGCATCAAGGCTGTATATCATCACCCTGCTTATTTAACTTACATACCAAGTTCATCATGTAAAATTCCAGGATGGATGAAGCACAAGCTGGAATCAAGATTGACAGCAGAAATATCCCATCATATAACCTCAGATACACAGATGACACCACCCTTATGGCAGAAAGTGAAGAGAAAGTGAACAGCCTCTTGATGAAACTGAAAGAGGGGAGTGATAAAGCTGGCTTAAAACTCAACATTCAAAAAATGATCATGGCATCTGGTCCCATCACTTCATGGCAAATAGATGGGGAAACAATGGAAACAGTGACAGACTTTATTTTCTTGGGCTCCAAAATTGCCTCAGATAGTGACTGCAGCCATGAAATTACAAGACACCTGCTCCTGGGAAGAAAACAACCTAGATAGCATATTAAAAAGCAGAGACATTACTTTGCCAACAAAGGTCCGTCTAGTCAAAGCTATGGTTTTTCCAGTAGTTGTGCATGGATGTGAGAGTTGGACTATAAAGAAAGCTGAGCACTGAAGAAGTGATGCTTTTGAACTGTGGTGTTGGAGAAGACTCTTGAGAGTCCCTTGGGATGCAAGAAGATCAAACCAGTCAGTCCTAAAGGAAATCAGTCTTGAATATTCCTTGGAAGGACTGATGCTGAAGCTGAAGCTCCAATATTTGGCCACCTATGCAAAGAACTGCCTCATTAGAATAGACCTTGATGCTGGAAAAGATTGAAGGCAAGAGGAGAAGGGGATGACAGAGGCTGAGATGGTTAGATGGCATCAGCGACTCAATGGACATGAGTTTGAGCAAGCTCCAGGAGATAGTGAAGGTCAGGGAAGCCTGGTGTGCTGCAGTCCAGGGAGTCGCCAAGAGTCGGACATGACTGAGTGACTGAACTGAACTGAGTAATATAAAAATGAATAAGATAACATGATCCCTACCTTCACAGGGTTTTCTTCTTCACCATATCCCACAGTAATAAATAGGATAAATCTTTGCAGACAGTTCATTTCAAGTAAACTAGTTTTTATTTAGTGAATCGGAATTCTCCAAGAGAATAAAATCTTTAGAAAATAAAACTTATTGAAAGTATAGTAATTGTTCTTCCTACTTTCCTTCCTTTCATCCAGCAAATATTAAATGTTTACAATATTCCAGGCTCTGTGCTACCATCTGGGTATTGAAAAGTGACAAAGAATTGCTCTTGTAGATGCAGTCTAGTGGGAGAAAGACACCTTAAAAGTTCATTCTCAAAACAGAATCACAACTGCAAAGTTGTGATAGCCCATATTGGTGGAATGAATAAATGAATAAGGAGTACTATAAGAGCACTCAACAAGGATGTCTGTTAAACCCATGAAGCCACAGAGTTTAATTCAGCATTTAAGAGTGAGGCCAACTGCTGGAGGGGAGGATGAGTGAGATAGAGTCAGGCTCTAGGTATGAATTCATAAATTTTATCTCAGTCTTTTGAGGTATATATTATTGTGTGTGTACTAAGTCACTTTAGTCATGTCTGACTCTGCAACCTTATCCTGAGGCCCACCAGGCTGCTTTGTCAATGGGATTCTCCAGACAAGAATACTGGAGTGGGCTGCCATGCCCTCCTCCAGAGGATCTTGTGGACCAGGGATTGAATCATGTTTCTTATGTCTCCTACACTGGCAGGCATTTATTATTGGGCTGGTGAAAATTTTTTTCCACATTTTTCCATACAGAAAAATTCAAATGAACTTTCTAGCCAATCCAATATTATCTTTATTTACTGAACAAGGAAACTGAGACTCAGATATGAAGTCTTTTGTCTGCTGTTACAGGGCTACCCAGTGATGGTAGAGCTCGACTCACTGCATGACTCCAGAGCCCATGTTCTTTTCATCACATGCATTCCCTTTCCCTACATCAAGCAATATCAGAAACATTAAGACCTCATTTCCTATCAGTACATGAGTCTTTGTGTTCCTCCAGTACTGCAAATACATTCCCATGTCAGGCCTTGACCTTGCTTATCAGGCTATGCAGTTCTCTCCCTCCCTCCCTCAGAGGTTTGCTTAGAGAGGCCTCTTCTGACCACATTCACCATATTCATGTCTGCCACTCTCCGTTTACCTGCTTTATTTTTCTCTGTACCTCCTATCACTACAGGACAACCAGTTCATTGTTCATTTGTTAATTGTCCTTCCCACTAGAATGTAAGCTCCATGCAAGTTGGGGATTGTATCAGGCAGGGACTCAACAGGATACAGAATTCCACTCTGATGCTTTCTTCCAAAGAATTTAAAAAGGGAAGTGGGCATTTTCCAAGAGGTTAAGGAAGTGTTGAGGAAAATAGAGATGAAGGCTGAGACATTTAGAACTGAACATTGAATCTATAGATTGCTTTGGGTTGTATACTCATGTTCACTATATTGATTCTTCCAATCCATGAACATGGTATATTTCTCCATCTATTAGTGTCCTCTTTGATTTCTTTCACCAGTGTTTTATAGTTTCTATATATAGGTCTTCAGTTTCTTTAGGTATGTATATTCCTAAGTATTTTATTCTTTTCCTTGCAATGGTGAATGGAATTGTTTCCTTAATTTCTCTTTCTATTTTTTCATTATTAGTGTATAGGAATGCAAGGGATTTCTGTGTGTTGATTTTACATCCTACAACTTTACTATATTCATTGATTAGCTCTAGTAGTTTTCTGGTGGAGTCTTTAGGGTTTTCTATGTAGAGGATCATGTTATCTGCAAACAGTGAGAGTTTTACTTCTTTTCCAATTTGGATTCCTTTTATTTCTTTTTATGCTCTGATTGCTGTGGCCAAAACTTCCAGAACTATGTTGAATAGTAGCGGTGAAAGTGGACATCCTTGTCTTGTTCCTGACTTTAGGGGAAATGCTTTCAATTTTTCACCATTGAGGATAATGTTTGCTGTGGGTTTGTCATATATAGCTTTTATTATGTTGAGGTATGTTCCTTCTATTCCTGCTTTCTGGAGAGTTTTTATCATAAATGGATGTTGAATTTTATCAAAGGCCTTCTCTGCATCTATTGAGATAATCATATGGCATTTATTTTTCAATTTGTTAATGTGGTGAATTACATTGATTGATTTG
>SJYX01014043.1:284178-298408 GCA_006410675.1 Oreotragus oreotragus
CCTTTGTTGGCAAAGTAATGTCTCTGCTTTTGAATATGCTATCCAGGTTGGTCATAACTTTTCTTCCAAGGAGTAAGCGTCTTTTAATTTCATGGCTGCAGTCACCATCTGCGGTGATTTTGGAGCCCAAAAAAATAAAGTCTAACACTGTTTCCACTGTTTCCCCATCTATTTCCCATGAAGTGATGGGACCGGATGCCATGATCTTCGTTTTCTGAATGTTGAGCCTTAAGCCAACTTTTTCGCTCTCCTCCTTCACTTTCATCAAGAGGCTTTTTAAGAACTTATCTGACTTCCAGAAGCCTTTCTTGTCTAGCTCCTATTAGTTAACATGAAAAAATGCATAGTAAAGGATAATGATTACCTTGCTGTTTACTTGCCTCAAGTTTAATACTTTAAATTTTGCTCAAAACTTTAGTCCTTTATTTTAAAATGATGGATAGGTCATACCTGAGATGGACAGGTAAAATGATGGAAGAACAAAGAGTATGCTCTTTCTCAAATTGTACCACATGGAGAGGTGGACGTGCTGTTATTTAGAATAAGAGTTATCAGTGGGCGGAGCATTTTACCAACACCCCCACCATTTCATGTTCTTACTCTACAGACCTATTTGCAATTCTGCCAGTGCTGAACGTATTGGTTAGGGTTTTCACTACCTTTCCCCCTTACAGCAAAACTCTGTTCAAAAATTATCTTCTCTCTGAAGACTTCACCAGCTCTCCAATAGTCTCTCACTAGTCTCTTTCTTTTTATAAATTCTGTCCATTTTTTTGTCTTCTCTGCTGCTGCTGCTGCTGCTGCTGCTAAGTCTCTTCAGTCGTGTCCAACTCTGTGCGACCCCATAGACGGCAGCCCACCAGGCTCCCCCGTCCCTGGGATTCTCCAGGCAAGAACACTGGAGTGGGTTGCCATTTCCTTCTCCAATGCATGAAAGAGAAAAGTGACAGTGAAGTCGCTCAGTCATGTCTGACTCTTAGTGACCCCGTGGACGGCAGCCCACCAGGCTTCTCTGTCCCTGGGATTTTCCAGGCAAGAGAACTAGAGTGGGGTGCCATTGCCTTCTCCTTTGTCTTCTCTAATAATCCCTAATTCACCATAATGCAGTTTCTTAGTTATATGACCCTTCTTTCCTACCACACAATCACTTCCTGGAAGACAGAGATAACTGTGGATCTCTCACCTTTATATTTTCAGTACCTAGACACTTTGTCTGAGAAAATGGAGGTGCCTAGAACAACACAGAGGAACTGGACAACAAGGAGGAATTCTCGAGCCAGCATTATAAGTTTAGAGATAATGTTTGTGTAAATAGCAAACTCCAGGTAATCTTCTCTCCACCCGTACTGAATATTTCATTCTAGTACTCAGAGTTCCAGTGTACTAAGGGATTGTGTTTCAACCTCCATCCTTCCAAAATTACCAACCTACATCCTTCCAAAACTAAAAATTCACACCTGTTTCAATGGTTCCAGTTTCAGTGAATGGTTCCATGACCCAGAGTGTTGCCTGAACGAGAATATCAAGAATTGAAGGGAGTAGATATTGAATCTTTATTTACCCAGCTGCTTTTCACTCTCATTCCAATAGTCCTGCCATGAGTTCATTTTAGAACCGTCCTCAGCCAACACTTAGCCCAAGTGCTTCAGGTGAGTGGTCCCTAGGGTGGGTGCACACACCCTGGTCTAGGCAGAATCAGGCTTGTTATTCCACTGGACTTGGTGATTGGTTCCAGGAAGAAGAGCATGACCTAAGTTGGAAGAGCAGTGTGGAAGTCTGAGCTTTATGACTATTATTTAGCCTTTGGGAGAAGTGGAACTCTCCTACATAGGACTTAATGCTGGGACAACATTTAGCCTACCAACTACTGTTCACTGCTATCAAGTGCAGACCATCTTGCCACAAACAGCTTGAGTGATTGCATGACTTTTGCCTCTGCCTTCTACCTTCACGCTGCCTCTCTCCAACCCAGTCTCTTCCCAAAGTGATTTTTCTAAACTGCATAATATGGTCTGATCATATTACTGCCTTCCTTAAAATTGTTCAGAATCTCCTCATCATTACCTGAAGTATGCTTCCCTGGTGGCTCAGTGGTTAAAGCATCTGCCTCCAATGTGGGAGACCCGGGTTCAATCCCTGGGTCGGGAAGATCCCCTGGAGAAGGAAATGGCAATCCACTCCAGTATTCTTGCCTGGAGAATCTCATGGATGGAGAAGCCTAATAGGTTATAGTCCATGGGCTCGCAAAGAGTCAGACACGACTGAGCGACTTCACCCATAACTTCTAAAAGTAACACCCCATACAAGGTATACTGTGTATATACTTTTCACATTTCTGTACATTAGGATATTTTGACTTCTTGAAAAAAAAAAAAAGAAACCTGCTGAGGGGGGAGAGACTGCCCTCCAGGGCTGGCCAAATCTTAGAGAGCAAGGATTCAGCCTGGGGCAGGCCTTCAGGATAAAACCACCCAATCCAGAACCTTACCTCTTCTGTCTGACCCATACACCCCAGGAGACAATATTCCTTTGCCTTCATCAGCCCAGGGTCGGGTTCAAGGCAACTGGATAGCCCTCCTCTCACCCAGAGCCCTGTGTAATTTTCCAAACTAGCCAGTACTGTGCTGTTCGTGCTCAGTTGTGTCTGATTCTCTGTGACTCCATGGATTGTAGCTCACCAGGGTCCTCTGTTTATTGGATTTCCCAGGCAGGAATCCTGGGTTGCCACTTGCTCCGCCAAGGAATCTTCTCAACCCAGGGATTGAATCTGTGTCTCCTGCTTTGGCAGGTGGATTCCTTGCCACTGTGCCGCCTGGGAAGCTCCTGATGCTGCTTACCATGGTCTATCTCGCCTTTCTGTGGAAATCCAACAAAGGCTCTGGCCTCAGCTCTTGCCCATCCCTGTCTGCCGCCTCCTGACCACCTTGGTGTTTACCCATGTGGTCCTGCATGGCAGGCCATGTCTCCTGTCTCTAGGACTTGTGAGTATAATACACTTGACTTTCCTGATTCTCTCATCTATTTCCTATTATGACAGACCTTGACTGACCATTTCATTAAAAAAAGAAAAGTCAAGCACAAGTTCCCTGCTTACGTCTCTAACTTTCATGCTGCTTCCCTCACTCATATTCTTCTCTCTAGCTGCACTGAACCACTAGCAATCCCCTAAAAGAACAATGATCCTCGCTTCCCCTGATTTTGTCCGGACATTTCTCCAATTTTAGAATTATTTCCCTAGTGCTTTTCTCTTTCTTATTCAATTCCATCTAGCCTCTCCTATTTGTTCTTGAAAAGAGTTTCAAGAAGACACGAGTGCATCTGGAAGACTTTGCTACTGTACTACCCCCAAATCTGAGTAAGGCACTCTTCTAGGGTGATACCTAATAACCTTGTGTGTACATCTCTCCCAGCACTTGTCACTGAATTATAACTGCCTGACTTAATTTTTCTGTTTCCTCCATAGACAGCAAATACCAAGAAGGAAGGAACAATTCCTTACTCAGTGTCACAGCCCCAGTATCTGATCCAGGGCTTGGCAGTACCGAATACGCATCTGTTGACTGCATGATAAGCAGCATAGTAACTTGAAAAAATATTCCATATAAAAGTTGGTAAATATTTCCTCCTAAAGATGGGACTTAACCTTAGCTGCTACCTCCCCCAGAGCTCAGAGCAGGTCTCGTTGCAGCTGAGGGTAAAAATAAGGAGGAACAGATGACGAGGCATATGGAGCTTCTTGCTCTTTTCCTGCGGCAAGAATTCACTTTCGCATCCAGGTAGGCCCAGGCTGCCATGCAGGCTCTTCTGTGGCCTCTTCGGGGAGCCCAGGGGGAGGACAACTTGGCACTAAGTGAATGAACCGAGTTCTGATGAAGAGGGGATTTTCCACCACATCACTAGTTCGGCCACACTGCCAAAATGCCCGAATTTGTTGGGTGATGGGGAGGAGTAAGGGAGACTGACAGACATGCTCAAATCAGTGGTACAGCTTCCGGGAAAGAAAGAGCTGCAGCTTTTCCATGACTACACACTACAAGGAGGAGAGTGGGGGTGAGAAGGATGGGTCTTCTAGGAAGCTCATCTTATCCCTGATATGGGCTATGCAAGCCTTTCCCTGCAAGTCTCTTCAGAGAGTGTGGCTTTCAATGAGAGCCCACTCTATGCCCACTGCCTCCAGTAAGCTTTCCCTAATTCTTTAGCCTAGGGTACTCTCTCTGGCTCTGCTACCAACTAACACAACACCCACTGACCACACATCCATTGCACTGGTTCTAAGTATTGGCCACTTTGCCAAAAATAGCTCTGGTTAAGTGGCTGCGTGATTTATTTAAGGAAGCAGGTCCTGATTTACCTCCCCAATTGAATTAAAAGTTCAGTGGCCACACTGTGTACTTCTTTATATGTCTTTTACATGTTCATGGCATTAAGCACAGTGCTGACTTTGAGATACCAAGAATCACTCAACAGATAAATGAATAAGTCAGACTTGAGTCTGATTTATTCACTTGTCAAAAGGTTCACTATAGCAGAATCTACTAAATGGACACAGTCAAGGCTTCCTCCAGGAATCAGCCTCTGGTGACCCGAAAGCATCAGCGTATCAGTGGCAGATCTTCACTTTACCTTCAACCAAGTGACATCTGATAGACTGGATCAGGTGCTGGAAAATATGAGCAGCTCCCTGGATTCTGTGTCATATGCCACCCACCTATGACCTCTTATGTCAACAGTTCATCAGCAGCAGGGCTATCCCCAGAACGCCTGCTAGTTCCTGCCTGGTTTGAATGTGATCAAGATGTAGGTTATTTACGTCATAGTGAGATTTCTATTTTTCCCAGAGAAAGAAAATGATCTCAGTTCCTTGAGGGGGCCCTACTGTCCCATGATATGGGATGTGATATATGATATTTAAAGTTCCTACCTTGATATATGATATTTAAAGTTCAAAGGAAGATGCTCTAAACCCTGAGGGCTTCAAGGTTGATCAAGATATTGTCTCCACTCTCAGAGAGATTGCAGTCTAGAACTTGTGCTTAGGAAAACAGTAAGTTGACCAATAATGGAAGTTCAGAAAAGAAAGCAATTAAAGGGAAAGGGGCTTGAGTTACACCCCCAGGGGATCCTTGGGATTCAGCTAGTGAGAGAGGTCAGCTCATGAGAGGTCATTCTAGGCCAAGAAAACTGAGAAAGCCCAGGGTGTGAAAGCAGGAACGTATCTGATTTTTCAAGAAATAATGTGAAAGCCAATCATTGGCAAAATAGCTAAGTAAATGGGAGCTTATTCCTGTAACAAAAATTTACTATAGGAATCTCTGACAAAACATGCACCTATTTACTACAGTTGTTTTAGAGAGTTGTTGAAAATCTGCACTTCATCTTTTAGGTTTTTGCAGCATTAAACGCATGTTAAGACACTACATTCAGTGCTGAGTGCTGAAACAGTGCTTCTTGATCTTTAATACAGACATGAGTCATCTGGGGATCACGGCAACATGCAACTTCTGCCACATGGTATCAGGAGATGATCCTGAAATTCTACATCTCTAACTAGCCTCTAGATGACATGATGCTCCTGGTTCATGGGCCACACTTTGAACAGCAAAGTACCAGAGAATCTTCCACTTGGTCTATGCAACTCCTATTTATCATCATAGATTTCTTACTAAGCATATTGGATGATATAATCTTTGGGGGAAAAGATGACATCTTGTAAAATGTGTACAATGTAACTACAAAATCAACTCTTTAAACAGGTGTCCAATAATAAACTATATTTTCAACATGTTGGATGGTTGCTCATCATCAAATGTAGAATTCAACTTACAAATGAAGGATTTTTATGACCGGAGTCAGCAAACTTCCACCATGGACCAAATCCAGGCCTTAATCTGTCTTATTTATAAATAAAGTTTTGTTGGAATACATGGCTGCTTTAATGTTATAATACTGGAGCTAATTGGTCATTACAGAGACCATATGGCCCTCAAAGCCTAAAATATTTACTATCTGGCCCTTTATAGGTAAAGTTTGCTGACTCCTGTCCTTTAAGATGGAGGCCATGATTTCTGAGCTTCTCACTGGCTATGAATTTATACACCTAAGCTGTCCTTTAACCTTGCTGCTGCTACTGCTAAGTAGCTTCAGTCATGTCCGACTCTGTGCTACCCAATAGACGGCAGCCCACATAGCTCCCCCGTCCCTGGGATTCTCCAGGCAAGAACACTGGAGTGGGTTGCCATTTCTTTCTCCAATGCATGAAAGTGAAATTGAAGTAGCTCAGTCGTGTCCGACTCTTAGCAACCCCATGGACTGCAGCCCACCAGGCTCCTCCATCCATGTGATTTTCCAGGCAAAAGTACTGGAGTGGGGTGCCATTGCCTTCTCCAGTCCTTTAACCTTATTCCTCTGAAATCCAAATGTATTTCTTAGACAATGTTTTGAACTGGCACAAAGGTCTCCTCAATTCTCTTCACTGGAGAGGGATTAAACTTGCCCAGGAAACCCCTATATCATGTGACAGGCGGGATAGTTCTTGCGAGGCCTGAATCTGGAGGGCTCGCATGACACTCTCAGCAAAATGCAAAACCCTTGTAACATTTATTTCCTTGGTATCAAGTACAAGCTAATGCATGCTGGTTCACTACTGGCATCTTGGTTCAGGAGGAAATGCAAGCTGAGACAAACTTACTCTGAGGGTTTGTGATTACTCTTACCCATCCTGGAGCCCAGATCAGACTCTGTGGTCTGGCTCACCTCACTCGACAAAAAAAAAAAAATAATAAGAAACCTCCTGCGACTCCTTGTATGAAACAAGGAGTGTGTATTCCAAACTTGGCATAGAATTGTGAGAGCTTTAAAAACTCAGGAAGCAAACCCCTGCCCAAATACCAGGGAAATATGGATAGTCCCAGAAAACAGACATTTGTCTGGGCTAACCTGTGGTACTGGCCTGTGGTGGCTGGTAGAGATCAAAAGAAAATGAGAAAGTATGCGTGTTAAGGAGGGATGGGGGCAAAAATAAGATTCATCTGAGTTGGATACAAGGGAAAACAGAGGCCTCCCAAGAGTTAAACTGTAAAATCCACAGAAAATGAATCAGAGAAAAAATATGAGAAGTCATATTAAAGATTCAGAAGAGTCTTTCCAGGCATGTAAGGCTTGACACTAACACAGAGGAAATTATTAACACATTTTAAGGGGAAAATATGTTTGGCAACAGAAGGGCTGTATAGCAACAGAAGCAGAGGCGAGACATGGTCCGGGGCTTAATATTGGCAATACCGATCTTTGCTTACCTCACCTCTTTGGGGGATTTTTTACTTCCTTTCTCCCTCCTTCTCCCCTCATTCCACCTTCCCTTTCTCCCTGTCTTTTCCCTTCGTCCTTCCCACAAATATGTGTGAACTACATATACTCTCTATCAATCAGTCCCTATACTTTGGAGGTTGAGAATATAATGCTAAAACTTCTTGTAGTCTCTGCTCCCAGAAAACTAAGATGTCTAGTGGTAGAGACTGGCATTAATAAAATAATAATCCATATAAATATAGAATTTTTATATCTAATACATGTGATAAATGTTATAAAGCCATAGACAAAGCACAACCCTATCTCAGGTCCTGTATACTTGCTGTTCCTTCTATTTGGGGCCATTTTTGGCCAAATATCCTTAAAACTCTCCCCTCACTTCCTTCAAGTCTGCTCAAACATCACTCCATCAGTGAAAATTGCCCTGATAATCCTGTTATAAAGCAGCAATTTCCTTCTCCCCCAGCTTCCTTAATGCCACTCATGGACTTCTCTAGTGGTCCAGTGGTTAAGAATCCCCTTGCCAATGTAGGGGCTCGGATTTGATCCCTGGTCCAGGAAGACTCCACATGCCACTGGGCAAATAAGTTTCTCTACCACGATGACTGAGCCCCCAGCTCTAGCGCCCAGGAACTGCAACTGCTGACGTCTTTGTGTTCTAGAGCCCCTGCTCCACAGCAAGATAAGCCACTGCAATGAGAAGGCCGCACATGGCAACTAGAGAGCAGCCTTCACTCAGTACTTGGGCAAATAGAGAAAGCCTGTGCACAGCAATGAAGACCCAGCACAGCCAAAAGAGAATACATTTTTAAATGCCACCTATGCTTTCTCAGAAAAACATCTATTTCTGCTTTATTGACTATGCCAAAGCCTTTGACTGTGTGGATCACAATCAACTGTGGACAATTCTGAAAGAGATGGGAATGCCAGACCGCCTGACCTGCCTCTTGAGAAACCTGTATGCAGGTCAGGAAGCAACAGTTAGAACTGGCCATGGAACAACAGACTGGTTCCAAATAGGGAAAAGAGTATGTCAAGGCTGTATATTGTCACCCTACTTATTTAACTTCTATGCAGAGTACATCATGAGAAATGCTGGGCTGGAGGAAGCACAAGCTGGAATCAAGATTGCCGGAAGAAATATCAATAACCTCAGATAAAGAGATGACACCGCCCTTAGAGCAGAAAGCAAAGAAGAACTATAGAGACTCTTGATGAAAGTGAAAGAGGANTTTTTTTTTTTTTAGTTTCAGTAGGATTATGTTTGGAAACTTACTGAAAGAGTCACTCTTTAAATAACACTTGATCCGAGTCTTGCAAATTGTGGCTCTTTCAGGAGAGGAGACATTTCAAAGCAGGTGATTACACAGATGTTCTGTGAGTTACGGGATGAGAGGTGTTTCTGGTGAAGGAGCATTGGTACCCTTGAAGGGAAGGGTTTTGGAGATATTGTGGTGTCTGTCTCCAAGATCTGTGAGTGGGTGTTAGAGAGAGCACAGCCAGAAGTAATCACAGCAGAGAGGGTGGCAAAGCGATCTCTGGGAGATGTTAGGGACAGAATGGCACAGGGGAGGCGGCATCAAGGTGCCACTCTACACCAGCAGCATGCCTTTGACATAATGCATCAGGTTCAGTTCAGTTCAGTTCAGTTCAGTCGTGTCTGACTCTTTGCAACCCATGAACCACAGCACGCCAGGCCTCCCTGTCTATCACCAACTCCCGGAGTTCACTCAAACTCATGTCCATTGAATCACTGATGCCATCCAGCCACCTCTTCCTCTGTTTTCCCCTTCTCCTCCTGCCCCCAATCCCTCCCAGCATCAGAGTCTTTCCCAATGAGTCATAAAAGCAGAGACATTACTTTGCCAACAAAGGTCCATCTAGTCAAAGCTATGGTTTTTCCAGGAGTCATAGATGGATGTGAGAGTTGGACTATAAAGAAAGCTGAGGGCTGAAGATTTGATGCTTTCTAACTGTGGTGTTGGAGAAGACTCTTGAGAGTCCTTTGGACTGCAAGGAGATCCAACCAGTCCTTCGTAAAGAAAATCAGTCCTGACTGTTCATTGGAAGCTGATGTTGAAGCTGAAACTCCAATACTTTGGCCACCTGATGTGAAGAGCTGACCCATTTGAAAAGACTCTGATGCTGGGAAAGATTGAAGGAGAGAGGAGAAGCGGATGAAAGAGGATAAGATGGTTGGATGGACATGAGTTTGAGTAAACTCTGGGAGTTGGAGATGGACAAGGAGGCCTGGCATGCTGCAGTCCAGGGGTCACAAACAGTCAGACACAACTGAGCAACTGAACTGAACTGGTGCTTTCTCTATTATACTTATTACTTTTAGATATTGTTCTTCAGTTGCTAAGTCAATTCCGACTCTTTGTAACCCATGGACTGCAGCACACCATGCTTCCCTGTCCTTCACTGTCTCCTGGAGCTTGCTCAGATTCATGGCCATTGAGTTTGTGATCCCATCTAACCATCTCATCCTCTGCTGCCCCCTTTTCCTTTTGCCTTCAATCTTTCCCAGCGTCAGAGTCTTTTCCAATGAGTTGACTCTTTGCATCAGGTGGCCAATGTACTGGAGTTTCAGCAATAGTCCTTCCAGTGATATATATAAATGAATATATATGTATGCATGTGAATACATATGTGTGCAGTACATGTGGAATGTTCTGTTTTTTCTTGGTTGCTACTCCTAGTATATGTCTCTCTCTAAAGACTTCAGGACACAGACTTTGCTTTGTTCACTGCTCTGCTGTATCCCAGGTACTCATCTGAGGCACTGTCTATGGAATTCTCCAGGCAAGAATACTGGAGGGATTAGCCATTCCCTTCTCCAGGGAATCTTCCTGACCCAGGGATTGAACCTGAGTCTCCTGCACTGTAGACAAATTCTTTTCCACCTATGCCACCAAGACCCTTACAAGGCACTAAGATAGGATTATTAGAAAATGAATTAAACTACAGATGATCAGAAAGCATGTATTACACACATTTTTTAAAGAGTAATAGGAGTTAACTAGGATAAGAAAAAGAAGAGCAAGTAAAAAGTCTTTGTAGAATAAAAGCAAACCAAGAGGCTAGAGTGAAGCTGAGAAAAAGCCATGTCAGATTTTATGGAACAGGTTATTTTTTCCCTCTTTATTCCAAGAACACTTTGAAATCACTGATGGTTTTAAGCCAAAAGAGATATGTTCAGATTTGAATTTTTAACACAATACCCCAGTTACCCATTGGACAGTGGCTCAGAGTATCACCAAGATGCCATAAAGCATTTGAGTCACATCCCCTCTGATTCCCTGCTCACCAAACTCTTTTCTGATTAGAATTTGGCTTTCCAGAATTTGACTAAGACACCATGACGTGCATTTTCTAATGTACAGGAGAGATGTGCATCATTATAAAGTAATAGATGAATATTCTGTGTTATCTGTCAGTCTCTTTGAGCTCAGGTTCTGTGAAAGCCTCTTGAGAGATGAATCCTGCCTCCTTGAGCTGACAAACCAGGTTTCTAAAGCAACAGAGCTGAGGGTCAGGCCTTGACCTCAGCTGCTTGGCTAAGATAAATGTTCACCTTGCAGCCCCTTGGCTGATTAAATCCCTACCTCAAACCCCACTCTCCCCACTCTGCTATGGGCCATTAAGCAGAAAAGCAGTACTGAATTCTGAACCAGGCCTGAGGGCTTAAACAAAACTCTAGGCCAGTGTAAAACTCAGCTCACCTGGAGGTTGACTCTCAAAGAATGAGGAGCCATGTTAAAGGAAAAGTGGCTCAACAACTCTGGATGTTCCCGAGGAACCCCAAAGGAGCACCCAGAAAGATCATTATTGTGGGTGATGACCAACAGTAACACATAAGGCATTTGTGTGAAGGCGAATTAAATTAGCTACTCTGAGGTTCTGCTGAGCTTATTTGGAAAGAAATTTGCACACTGAAAATGTGAAATGCAAACACTGAACTAGCCACACTCATGAAAGCACTAAAGGGCCTTCTGAACAACGATGCACTAATGAGAGTTCTGGAAAGTAACCAACGTCTTCTCTCAACGTGGCCCCATTCCACTGGGTTCTTCCTGCCACAACATCTAAAGAGAACAACTACTTACATTTTCCAAGATATTCCAACATCCACTCCAAGTATGGCCTTGAAATCAAAGTTCTGCAGGTCAGCAGGACAACCCCCAGGTCTGTGACATCAAAACAAACAAGACAACCTGAGTGAATTCTTTCTATATGGCATCCAGGACACCCATGTCTGTTTGTTTTTTTTTTTTCCCCCTTCTAATTACCCAAGAAAAAAGCCACTCCCTCCAAGGCTGAGCGTTAATAAAAACATAGGTTTTACCTCCAGCTTTGCTACTGGCTGGCTACAAGACCTTGAAAATAAGATTATAGTACATGATACTCATTTGTTTATTCACAACAGCCTTTGATTCTTTATACAATGCCAGGCCCCATGTGATGTTCTTAGGAAATAAAGATGAATGAGAGAAATCCTTCCTTCCAAGTTGCTCCAAGTTCCTTCAGGGAGACGGGCAAGGAAAGCAAATGTAACAACAGCAGCACAATGCGCTCTGTACAAGAAGTATATCCAGGGTATTAAATGGGCTTAGAGGCCAGTGCAGCTCTGCCTACGGGAGGCTGGGAATGCTTCCAAGAGGAAGCAGCAGCTGAAGTGAGATTTGAAAGAAGAGTTAGAGTTCATCAGGGCAGTAGGGTGGGCCTTAGGGAACAGAGGATATTCCCAGCAAAAGGCGCAGCATGAGCAACGGTATTCAGGTAAGAAAACAAGGGTTGAGAGATGCTGTAAATCTTAAATCTTCAAAAGACCACAGGTGGGGTGAGTTGTACAGTGTGAAGATGAACTAAAGCTAGCAGAAAGAGCACTGTACCTTACAGTGAGACCTCCAGCCAAGTCGCCCAGGGACTCACTCTGCCTGTGCATAGTGACAACTCTTTCTGCCAGCCCCTGTTACACCTGGGTGCTTTCTCTGGTCTCAAGGGCAGTTTCTGCCTGTGCACAGAGTGGACTGAAGTACTGAAGTGTTAAAGCCACAGACACATATACCACCAATGATGATAGTAACTGGCTAATAAATGCCAAACAAACTCAGCCTTTGAGACAGCTTCGACACAGTGTCCAGTGGCCTTTGGTGTGTTTATAAGCACACGTATGAAACACACATATTAAACACTCATATTACCCCCTCCTTTCCCTGTTTCACTTTCCCTCTTACCTAACATTGCTCCTTGGGATCTTTGGCTTACGTTGGGTTTCCCTCAAAGATTCCAGTGCAAGTGATTGATTTGTGATATCTGCAGCACGTGTGCATGCTAAGTCGCTTCAGTTGTGTCTGACTCTTTGTGATCCTATAGAATGTAGCCTGCCAGGATCCTCTTTCTATGGGATTCTCCAGGCAAGAATATTGGAATGGATTCCCATGCCCTCCTCCAGGGGATCTTCCCAACCCAGGGGTCAAACCTGCATCTCTTATGTCTCCTGCATCAGCAGGCGTGTTCTTTACCACTAGAGCCACAGTGTGTTTAGCATAGCAATTACTTAGGTGTTCACTTCTTGATGTTGGGGATGGAGTACAGGTGCAATAGCTCTAATTCTTTAAGGACATGGAGGCAATATGAATGATAAAGATGGCAGCGTTGATTGGCCTGTTTTATTGGCAAGTTTCAGAGAACTCTAAAGAACAAATGATAGATCAGCCAATTGTCTACTTAGGGCATGATGTGAAAAGCAGAGGGTCTCCATGGCAGCGCTGAAAAAGGCTTAATTTTTTGCAGGTGCAAGGCAGACTGCTGAAGATCAGGTGCAAGATTTGATTTGTAAGAATGATAGAGTTTGAAGGAAGCTGAATTTATAGCTCTGCAAGTGTTAGGGACCCACAGGGAAGGAGTGGAACCCTGAGAATAGGAATGTGGAAATTTGGGTCTATCTCCTTAAGAACACCCAAACCTCAGATCCCCTTTGGGTCTGTGGGAAGGCAAGAGAAGTCGCTTTTCCATGGACAAAGGGGGTTTTCCATCATCTGGAGACCATGCAAAGCCCTGAGTTGAGATAGACTCATTACAAGGTGATCTCCTCCTCAGGATCTGACTGGTCTCCCTTCATTGTCTTGAGAAGAGCTGGAAATGTGTCAGACCAAGAAGAAAATTTATTATTGGATTATTTGTGCCTTTTTCTGTACACAGTTGTGTGCATGCTCAAACATGTCTGACTCTGGTTTCTCTGTCCATGGGATTTCCCAGGCAAGAATACACTGGAGTGAGTGGCTATTTCCTTCTCCAAAGGATCTTCCCAACACAGGGAGTGAATCCACGTCCCCTGTATTGTCAGTCACTTCTTTACCACCGCACTATCTGCCACCTGGGAAGACCTGTATCAGTCAGAGAAACTCTTTTTTTTTTTTAAGTATTTTGTGTGGACTTACTGGATTTTTAAAATTATTTATGTGTGTATTTTTAGCTGTGCTGGGTCTTCATTGCTATGAGGGCTTTCCTCTAGTTGTGGTTCATGGGCTTCTCATTACAGTGGCTTCTCTCGTTTCAGAGCGCAGGCTCTAGATAGTTCAGGCTTCAGTAGTTGAGGTATGTGGGCTCTGTAGCTGTGGCTCCTAGGCTCTAGAGCACAGGCTCAGTAGCTGTGGCACACGAGCTTAGTTGCTTCACTGCATGTGGGACCTTTCCAGACCAGGGATCCAACGAGTGCCTCCTGTGTTGGCAGGTGGATTCTTTACCTACTGAGCCACTAGGCAAGCCTGGATTCACTGGATTTTAAAATCAATTTTATTTTATTTTATTTTTTAATTTTTCTTTATTTTACTTTATAGTATTCTATTGGTTTTGGCATACATTGACATGAATCTGCCACGGGTGTACACGAACTCCCAAACATGAACCTCCCCCT
>SJYX01014043.1:302233-331162 GCA_006410675.1 Oreotragus oreotragus
TTGATTTGCATTTCTCTGATAATGAGTGACGTTGAGCATCTTTTCATGTGTTTGTTAGCCATCCGTATGTCTTCTTTGGAGAAATGTCTATTTAGTTCTTTGGCCCATTTTTTGATTGGGTCGTTTATTTTTCTGGAATTGAGCTGTATAAGTTGCTTGTATATTTTTGAGATTAGTTGTTTGTCAGTTGCTTCATTTGCTATTTTCTCCCATTCAGAAGGCTGTCTTTTCACCTTGCTTATTAGTTTCCTTTGTTGTGCAGAAGCTTTTAATTTTAATTAGATCCCATTTGTTTATATTTGCTTTTATTTCCAATATTCTGGGAGGCGGATCATAGAGGATCCTGCTGTGATTTATTTCAGAGAGTGTTTTGCCTATGTTCTCCTCTAGGAGTTTTATAGTTTCTGGTCTTATGTTTAGATCTTTAATCCATTTTGAGTTTATTTTTGTGTGTGGTGTTAGGAAGTGATCTAGTTTCATTCTTTCACAAGTGGCTGACCAGTTTTCCCAGCACCACTTGTTAAAGAGATTGTCTTTACTCCATTGTATATTCTTGCCTCCTTTGTCAAAGATAAGGTGTCCATATGTGTGTGGATTTATCTCTGGGTAAAATCAATTTTATTATAAAGATGTATGCCCTGTGTTTTATTTACTTAATGATGGTGAAACAGAGATAAACACAACCTTAATGAGTTCATTTTTCAAATAAGATAGTATAATAATGTCAAAATACATAGAACATTTTGATCATTACTGGAAATTTCATTGGACAGCCCTATCCTATAGAAACATAGGATTTTTAACATCAAGTCTCAGCATGGCCCATGCAAATATTTATGGGAATGGTAAACAAGACCAAAGGAGCAAAATAGTAATTACTTAGAATTTTGGGTTATTACTAATAGACTGTAAATGTTCCAGAGGCAAGGTAACTGGGCAGCCAATGAAGATGCTGCTTGACTTACACAACAAAAATATATAAAAACAAGGATATAGTTCTCAAAACTTACTATTAACTCTCAAACCATTAAAAATGGGCAAACAGTTTGGACAAATATGTTGTCAGTGAAGATGGATGGATGGAAAGTAAACAAATAAAAAGAGAATCAATATTGTTAGTCACTAGAAAATGCAAATTAAAATGAGATACCACCATACCCTTATTAAAATAGCTAAAATTAAAACTACTGACCATACCAACAGTTGGAGAGGATGTGAAGGAACTGGGACTCATGGAACAATTGCTTGAAAATTTAAACGCACTCCTATGCATCTTAAAAATTTAAACATACCCCTATTGTGCCTTTGAATTGTGTTGCTGAAGACTCTTGAAGAGTCCCTTGGACAGCAAGGAGATGTCACTCCTAAAGGAAATCAACCCTGAATATTCTTTGGAAGGACTAATACTAAAGCTGAAGCTTCAATACTTTGGCCAACTGATGGGATGAGCCAACTCACTAGAAAAGACCCTAATGCTGGGAAAGACTAAGGGAAGGGAGAAAAGGGAGCAACAGAGGATTAGATGATTGGCTGGCATCACAGATTCAATGGACATGAGTTTGAACAAACTCTGTGAGATAGTGAAGGACAGGGAAGCCTGGAGTACTGTAATCCATGAGATCAAAAAGAGTCTGACATGACTTAGCGACTCAACAACCACAACTATTATGCCTCCTAGATGTTTTACCCAGATGACAAGAAAGCATAAGTTCATCCAAAGACTTGTGCATTAATTTTTAGAGCAGCTTTTCCTATGATTGTCCCAAACTGGAAAAGCCTAAATGTCTATCAACCTGTGAATGAATAAACACATCCTTGCAAGAAAATATTTCTTGGTGATAAAAAAAAAAGGAATGAACCATGGATACATCAAACAATGTAGATGAATGTCAAGATAAGCAGTTTTAATAAAAGAAATGTGGTTATTTCTCTCCTGAAAGAGTAGGCTTGCTTTTTCTTGCTATAAAAGCACTAAATTCCCAAGCTTAGTGTTCCTCAACTATGTTGCAAACCCACCATGTACAGCATCTGTCTAGGTTCCCCCACATTGGTCCTGTGGGATTTGAGCAGTGATAGTGGCAGGGATAGGAGCTGTTCATGGACCCAATAGCATGATGACCCACTCACTAAGGCTGATATAATTATCCTCATTGCTGAACATTCAACCCATCAGTAACAGATACCAACATCAGGCCTTTGCTCTAGAACTATCCCTCAAAAGGATCAAACATTTGTTGGTAAACTAATTATATCAGATTCTACTCTAGAAAAGGCAATGATTCATCCTGAACAAAATTGATACATATTCAAGGTAAGCATTTTCCTTTCCTTCTTGTAGCATCTTTAGCCAGTATCAATACTTGGTAACCCACAGAACATTTGTTTTACTGACATGTGCACCCACATAACATCAACTCAAATTTCCAAGGTGATGCTAGTGATAGAGAACCTGCCTGCCAACGCAGGATACCTAAGAGACATGGATTCAGTCCCTGAGTCAGGAAGATCCCTTGGAGAAGGGCATGGCAACCAACTCCAGTATTCTTGCCTGAAGAATCCCATGGACAGAGGAGCCTGGTAGGCTACAGTCCATAGGGTCACACAGAGTCAGACACAACTGAAGTGATTTAGCACAAACACACACATGCATGCACACACGCATGCACACACTCATGCACGAACACATGAAAGACTCACTTTAAGACAAAGGAAATGTGGCAATGGGTGTATATCAATGAGATCAACTTTTATTACCATATATTGCAGCATCTGGAAGCTATTAGCCTGAAAGAATGTTGCAAAAGCCTCTAAAGGTATAGCTAATGTTATAGGGTTGGGATGAACTCTAGAATAGGGTGTTATTCTTCAAGATGAAGTATATATCTGGAATCAAAGGCTATTACATGGTGCTGTGTTTCTAACAGTAGAACACAGAAATCTAGGAACTTGGGGGTGGGAATGGGCTTTGGGTGTAACATCTTCCAGTGACCCAGTAGGTGAACTTATGCTTCCAATTTCTACAGTTTTAGGTTCTGCAGGTTTCCTGGGTGAGGAATACTTCTACCAGTGGACACAGTAAAATTCTTCTAACTCTAAAATTGCAACTGCTACCTGGTCATTTTGGGATCTTTATTGGCAGGGACCATTGTCAGTGGTAATTAACTGTAGCTATCATGAGAAGATAAGATTACTGCTACATCACTGGGGAAGTAAAAAGCAGGTAGGGAACTCAGAGGATTCACTGAGACACTTCTTGTTACTTCCAGACTGTTGATAAACAGAATTATCAATTTCAGTGATCACAGCCTGACAAGTGTCCAGTAATAAGTAACGTGAACCCTTCAGGAATGAAGGTCTGGGTCACCCTATAAAGCAAGCAACCTAGATAAGCAGAAATGTTGGCTGAGAATGATAGAAATATAGATGGATGGTAGAGGAAGTAGGTGATAAGTAGCAGTAGCTTCAGGACCATCTGCAGCAATGGGGACTGTAGTTTAAACCTCTGACTCCCTTTTTGTTCTTTTAAAGAAATTGTGACGACCCACTCACTACATTAGAGAAGCAGTAAAGGAACAGAATAAACTTAATAGAGGGCACTATTTGATCCAAGAGGGGAAAGTGGTGGTTTGAGCAAATGCCGTTGGCTCTCTACCCACTACTCACCACACTTATTTTTCCCAGGTATGCCGAGAGTCTTGGCATGATTTTGTCTGAGGACTTTCTCTCAAAGTAGGTACAGACATGGGTTAGGATGAAATTGTTGGTTAGCAAACCCCTCAACCATAGATGTACTCTTGGACGAAATTCGACAGATCAATATCTCAGTTTCCTGGCCCCTCAAACATAGCAAATCAGAAACAACTGCAGCTGGCCCCTATAGGATTGAGCATCAATGGTCCACAACAGTTAACATCTCATTAGCCAATCTTATATTCTCATTTTTTTTTGTTTATTATACTTCCCACAGGGTTATGAAAGGTTTTATGAAGGATATTGAACTGGATAATTTCTACACTCACTTCCAAGACTTAACCCCTTCAGGACTTTTTCCTTCATGAGTTCCTTATCAAATTGAACACATCTTCAGTTCCCTCTGCTTTCTCAACACTAACAGTATGGATTACTTTAACACAGACTTATTTTGCTTTCCTTTTGTCTTGGAAATACTTGTCTGGTCTCCCCAGCTAGACATCTTCTCAAACCATATCATCTGAAGTGGTGAGTTTCCAAGTATTTTATCCTCAGAGTAGTAATAATAACTTCACCCAAGTATTTACAACAATCCTGTGAAGTAGATTCTATTATTATTGTTCCTATTCTGCAGAAGTGTGAACTGAGACTCAGGGATATTAAGTCATTTCCCCAAGGACACTCAGCTGTAAGTGGAAGCTTCAGGCTTTGAACTCAGGTATTCTGTCTTCTTAGCCATTTATTCTCTACTGCCTCTCAAGGGCTATTTTTTAATCTTGTTTTCCCTTGACAAAAACATTGCTTTGAAACATTCATCTGTATAAACTAATTAGCTATGAATTACCCAGTTTTATTAGATGATAATGAATTTGTTTTCTTATTTTTTTTTTTTAGTTAACCAAAGACATCAGAATTTCTAACCATGAGGTTAAGCCAACCTGTGTGATCACTAAACTATAACCTTTATAATGGGATGAATAAAAAAGCTTCCTTATATAATTCCAGCCAAGACAAAATGCACTGATGTTTAAGTTAGACTGCAACTTGGAGGTAGATAGCTTTGTATTAGGCTATTCCAAAATCAAATAATAAAATCAAACTCAAGAGCCCTGTTATCACTTTGTGGATGCTAAATGGCCCAGAGCTTCAAACTGGTAACTCCTCATCCACTGGGCAATTTTGTTTTGGGGGTTTTTGTTGCTGTTTTGTGTTTTTAATCTTTCATTCTATAGGAGAGCCTTGCAGTGGATTTCAATTTCCTTCTCCATGAGTCTCTGCAAAGAGGAATATTTGGGCCACAATGGTAAATAATGGAGCACTCAATCTCATTTGGATTACTCCTGATATAACCAACTTCTCTGATTTTCCATTTGTTCCCATATGCCACAAGCATAATGATCACTTAAAAATATAAATCAGGCCCCATCGCTCCATTACATAAAACCCTCATGGAGTTCCTATTATGTTTAAAATTAAATCTAAATTTCTTACCATAGCCAAAAGACTGAGACATGCTTTTCAAGCAAATTACTAAATGATTCTGTTTCCCTTGGAAGATGGAATAAACCCCAGAAAATTCATGACATTTAGTGGCTCTTCCTATCAAAAGGACTCATTCACCATTCAATCACCCAATGCATTCTTACACACAGAATTTTCAATGGGTCCCTTAGTGCTTCACACTTGAACATGGATTGACAGTTAGAGATTAGCAGGCATTTTAAGAAATCTTCCAACATGAAGAAACAAATTCAGGCAAATAAACAGAAGAAAAACAATCAATCTATATTTAATATCTTCCCAATTAAGAAAAGATTTTGTAGAATTTGCCTTCAGTGAACAAGGAGAGGATGCCATGAATAAAAGAATAAGTAGGAAGAAGAGTGCATCCTGGGCGATTAAAAGTATCTGAAATAAAACATCCAATGCTGCTGCTAAGTCACTTCAGTCGTGTCCGACTCTGTGTGACCCCATAGACGGCAGCCCGCCAGGCTCCCCCGTCCCTGGGATTCTCCAGGCAAGAATACTGGAGTGGGTCGCCATTTCCTTCTCCATTGCATGAAAGAGAAAAGTGAAAGTGAAGTCGCTCAGTCTGTCCGACTGTTAGCGACCCCATGGACTGCAGCCCACCAGGCTACTCCGTCCATGGGATTTTCCAGGCAAGAGTACTGGGGTGGTGTGCCATTGCCTTCCCCAATAGGAGTCAAGAAAATCTCCAAGGATGGATACAAAACAACAAAGATAAAATAAGATACACAATGGAATACTACTCAGCCATGAAAAAGAATGAAATATTGTCATCTGCAGCAACAGGGATGAACCTGGAGTTATCCTACTAAGTGAGGTCAGTCAGAGAAAGATAAATGCCATATGAAATTGAACTTATTTACAAAACAGAAAGACTCACAGAATTAGAGAATGAATTTATGGTTACCAGGGGGAAAAGGGAGGGAGCGAGAGCTTGGAAGTTTGGGACTGACATGTATACACTCCACCAGGCTACTCCGTCCATGGGATTTTCCAGGCAAGAGTACTGGGGTGGTGTGCCATTGCCTTCCCCAATAGGAGTCAAGAAAATCTCCAAGGATGGATACAAAACAACAAAGATAAAATAAGATACACAATGGAATACTACTCAGCCATGAAAAAGAATGAAATATTGTCATCTGCAGCAACAGGGATGAACCTGGAGTTATCCTACTAAGTGAGGTCAGTCAGAGAAAGATAAATGCCATATGAAATTGAACTTATTTACAAAACAGAAAGACTCACAGAATTAGAGAATGAATTTATGGTTACCAGGGGGAAAAGGGAGGGAGCGAGAGCTTGGAAGTTTGGGACTGACATGTATACACCACTGTATTAAAAATGGATAATCAACAAGGAGCTACGGTATAGCACAGGGAACTCTGCTTAGTACTCTGTTAAAAAAAAAATAGGACAGGAGACAAAACAAACAAGAAACAAACAGTAGAAGCTCAATACAGGAGATTCAGTATCTCACTAATGCGGGTACCAGGGAGATCTGAAAAATGGAGAAACTGAAATTATTAGAGAAGAGATATAAGAAAATTTCTCAGAATGAAAAACATGAATCTTCAGAAAGAAAGGGAAGTCATAAGAGAGAAAAATCTTTGTTTAGCATAAGACAGGCTGTTAATAAAGTCTAAAGTTAACAAGTTAAGAAGTAGCAGTATAAACATGTTATTTAAAAATTTGGAGGTAAATAGAAAATAAACAGATATGACTGTTTAAATAAATCCTTCTGAGAGGTAAATCTGGATGTTAGGAAAAGGTACAAAAAAGTGGGGAGCAAGGGGATTGCTGGTTATATAAATAAATACATGTGCCTATTTTTAAGACACAAAGAGAGACATCTTTGACTATGAATATGTATTATGTGTGTCTGTATGTACATATCGGAGAAGGTGATGGCACCCGACTCCAGTACTCTTGCCTGGAAAATCCCATGGACAGAGGAGCCTGGTGGGCTGCAGTCCATGGGGTCGCAAAGAGTCTGACACGACTGATTGACTTCACTTTCACTTTTCACTTCATGCATTGGAGAAGGAAATGGCAGCCCACTCCAGTGTTCTTGCCTGGAGAATCCCAGGGACGGGGGAGCCTGGTGGGCTGCCGTCTATGGGGTCGCACAGAGTTGGACACGACTGAAGTGACTTAGCAGTAGCAGCAGTATGTATATATATTACTTTGATTAAAAATAAAATAAAAATACAGTAAATGATTTTTTGAGACATTTTTTCCAAGGTTTGGGTTTCCTACTTTCCCTCTCCTAGGCCTATTGACTTTTTTGGTAGCCAAACCTTTTGAGAAGGTTTCCATTATGATATTCCTTTGGAACTAACATGCCTAGCATAATTTGGGGTGTCTTTCTAACATGGTTCTTACAGAAGTGATCTAAGGACCATGCTTTGAGAAACTGATCTATTCCAAAGGACTCCCTGCTTCTGCAAGCATTAAAGCTCAGCTAGGAACACAGGCAGGCAATCTAAGGCAAAACAACAACAGGAACGAAAAACACAGCTAAATGTGACTTTCACTGGCTTCTTTGTCCGCTATCTTTCCTGGGAGCCTTGTGGAATTAGCTGTGATTATGGGAAGCGACTGGCTGAGTGTCTGAGCCCCTAGGTACCACCATTTCTTCTATTTATCACCTGGAAGATATGACTCAGTACCCAACACAGCAGCTTCCCCAGTATTAATAACTTAGAAGGCACCCAAGAAATGATTCTGGAAAGGAGGGAAAAAAGGAAAGGGACATGGGGATGGAAAGCAGTGATATGGAGGAGGCAAACACCTTTTTTATATCTGAGAGGCTGTGAAGTTAACAACAATCCACCAGTGGAGGTTGGGTGTAAAACAGCCTGATGGTTTTGACTTTGATAAAAGACTCTTGATCTGTAGTGTTTGAGCATCTAAGTGAGTGTTCAGCACAAGATGCTGAGGAAAACAAACATAAACAATGACTAGTGCCCACAAGTGCTTTAAACCCTCTTCTGGAAAACAAAGTTGACAAACGTGAAACAGACAGCAAACAAGTTTGTAGCTATTATACAGCATCATACAGTGAGTGCAAAAGGAATTGGATATCAAAAGACCAGAAATTCATGGAGAAAGAATCTTCAAGAAACAATTAGACGTGAGTAATAATACACAGATGCAACCTACTGATACACAGGAAACACGGGAAAGCACAGAGAAGGGCCAGAGCAAAGAGGGATCCAACTGGGCGGGAACCTGGTCTAGCTAAAAATGCATGGAACCCAAGCACAAAAATGTGTCACAGGGTTTTGCAATCTTGTTGAGAGTGTCAGGTGAGTCTTTCAGATTCAAGTCTAACTAAATCTCCCAACCTGCCACATGATGTGGGGATTTTCTGGGCAAGTCCTGTGCTTCTATCAAGAGCATTGAGGAGGCCTTTCACGCATTCATGCTAAATCACCTCGGTTGTGTCTGACTATTGCGACCCCATAAACTGTAGCCTGCCAGGCTCCTCTGTCCTTGGGACTTTTCAAGCAAGAATACTGGAATGGGTAGCCATTCTCCAGGGTATCTTCCTGGCTCAGGGGTTGAACCCAGGTCTCCTGCATTGGAGACAGAATCTTCACCACTAGCAACACCTGGGAAGCCCGAGGAAGGCTTTGTGTTTCTTCAAAGCAGTGTCCTGAAGGTATTTGGATTTCAAAGCAGAAAGTTTCAAAGAACAGCCTAAGTGCCTAAGTTCAGAGCCAATGAGATGCTCAGAAATCATGTCTTCAATCTTATGTGCTCAGTCCCTCAGTCATGTCCGACTCCTTGCAACCCCATGGACTGTAGCCCACCAGGCTCCTCTATCCATGAGATTTCCCACAAAAGAACAATGGAGTGGATTGCCATTTCCTCCTCCAGGGGATCTTCCTGACCCAGGAATCAAACCTGCATCTCAAGAAAGCTTCCTTCAGTCTCACAGTGAGAGATAAATTAGAGTTCTGCAGCTTACTGACAGCTTGGGAGAGGGGAAAGTGCCCTGGCCTCTGCTTCCTCACCTACAGAATGGGACAACTGCCTCTGAGATTAGTTGGGAGGTTTTAGTGGCACAACTTCCCATTTTTAGAGAGCACTCAGCATACGTTTTTATTCCTCTTTTCCTGCTTGAAGCAGAGTACTACCGATGATGAGAAATTGTAAGAGGTGTTGGTCACAAACACTCAGCAACTACTTGCACAGATGAGGCTGTACATTGTTCTCTGGATTCCGACCGGTTCCTTGGTTGTTTTATTTTGACCAACTCCAGTCAGTGCAAGTGGTTCGTGTAGCTCTAGGAAACAGGCTGAGTTTGGCCTGTGCATTTTGGCATCCTGGACAAGGGGATCATCGAGGAGAGGATGGAAAAGTACCTGGCAGTGCCTCCTGACTCTGACTTCCTACTGGCGACATCCGCCTCTTGCTGACTCTGAGTCACCAGCAGCAGGCCTCCCCTCCCCTGCGGCCCATCCGCCCGTTAGGCCGGCAGCTCTCCTCCGGTGCTGACTTCCCTTGCTCGCTCCCACACGTGTACTCAAGGTGGAGGCAACCCTAATGAGGAAACACGGCGGCTGCAGCAGCATTTCCTCCTCAGCCAGCAAAGTGAGGCCTGCAGCATCCTTCCCAGCAGGGCCTGTCTAGGCCCATAGGCCTGCAGGTCAGGCCTCAGACACAGGGGGCTCCCACCCCTGTGTCCTGGAGTCCTCCCAAGAGATGGGGAACTGTCTGAGCTCCAGGCTGGACTCCTAGAATCCAAAGGCACCAGAGTTGCCTCTGTGGTGAGGACGAGTCCCTAGAAACGCCCTGGAAACTGGTCCTGTGTACCCCCGACTGCAGTATGAGAAATGAGCACCAGGAAAAAGCTCACCACAAACTCCCCTTGAAATGACTATTCCTCGGCCTGATACCAAGGATCTCCATGATCTGCCTTTTTGGTCTGTTTTCCAAAGTGTCCCTCTGTTCCCAGTCAGTGTTTAATGGGAACTTTTATCAATCATAAGGTGCCCTGAAATGTAGCACAGATTCTCTCTGACTCTGATTCAGTGAATCGGTATTAAGCTCAAGGACTCTGTATATAAGAAGCCTTTCAGTTGATTCTACTAATAAGCACTGTGGGACTGGGTTCCCCTGGTGGCTCAGGTGGTAAAGAATTTGCCTGCAATGCAGAAGACGCACATACAGTCCCTGGGTTGGGAAAATCCTCTGGAGAAGGGAATGGCAACCTACTCCAGTATTCTTGCCTGGAGGAGTCCATGGACAGAGCAGCCTGCGTAGGTTACAGTCCATCAGGTTGCACAGAGTTGGACACAACTGAGCAACTAACACTTTGCGCGTGTGATTGTGGGAAGAGGTGCTAGCTCAGAGGTTTCCAGTGTTCTTGACAGGCAGTCCTAAGGCTGGTTAAAATGCTTCAGTGGTCACTGTAGAGGAGGGGAGTAGTTGTAGCAAGGAAAACTGAGAAGCTCAAGAAACTTCCCTGTTGTTTGTTATAGGGTGTTTCCCTAAAAGATATGCTGAAATCCTGGCCCCAGCTGCCTGTGAATGTGAATGGGACCCTTACAGATGTACTTGGTACTTCATGAAGTCTTACTGGATTAGGATGAGCCCTGAATCCAATATGCGTGTGTGCTAAGTTGCTTCAGTTGTGTCCGACTCTTTGCAGCCCTATGGACTGTAGCCTGCCAGGCTCCTCTGTCCATGGGGATTCTCCAGACAAGAATACTGGAGTGGGTTGCTATGCCCTCCTTCAGGGGATCTTCTCAACCCATGAATCAAAGCCTGTCTCTTATGTCTCCTGCATTGATGGGTGGATTCTTTACCACTATCGCCACCTGGGAAGCCCAAATTCAATATGACTCATGTCCTAATAAGAAGAGGAACAGGAGATAAGGGTGCAGAGGCATGCAGAGAAACAAGGAAGAAGCCATAGGAAGTCAAAGGCAGAGGTTAGAGTGCTGCTGTTCTGTTACATACCAAGGAGCACCAAGGATTGCCAGGAGCCATCAGAAGCTAGGAAAAGACCAGGAAGGATAAAGGATTCTTCCACGGAGCTTTCTGAGGGAGTATGACCCTGCCAATACCTTGGTTTCATACTTCAAGTCTTGAGAACTGTGGGAGGATAGATGTTGTGTTAAGTCACCAAGTAAAAAAGATGTTTTACTACTAACCAAAGTTTAGAAATCTACCACTGTGTCCAGACTGGACCGTGAACCTTCCCGAGACACATCCTGAAGTTTTTGGATGCCGTATCTGTACTCATGAGGTTCTTGACATCGCCTTGCTTCACCTGTTTTCACCTGCTAAACTATTATCCATCCATGAAGTGCAACTGTACATGATCTTCTCCACAGAATCTAACCTTTTATCCCATCAGTTAGATGTGATTTAGTCTGCTTTTGAATCCCATCTGAATTTTTAGGTCTTCTCTTATAGCATTTACTTCATTGAATACTGTATTCTAGCCAAAAGTAAAATTCTTTAGTGCCTCCCCACCATAACTGCATTCTGGGCCCTGTGTTTTATCCAGTTTTGTATCCTGCTCCGCAATCCCACCCAGTGCCATACAGAGTGTTTTCCACACCCCAGTTGGTATTCTATGAACATTTATTCAATAGAAGATGATGGTAACATTTTAGACATGTGTTGTTTAGCTGCGGTTTTTGATGTCTCACATATAGAAAACTGCTATAAATTATTATAACATTATTTAAAAAAAAACTGTGAATAAGAATGAGTGAACAGAGTGTTAAGAGTGGGAGAAAACACAAACTTCCTCTATCTTTTAATCTCATTTTATGAAGGAATTTAAAGGGAGAAGGGAGAGTGAAGTCCTTTGAAAAAATAATGTGCTAAATAGTCTTCATCCAAGATGCCCCACTGATAGAACATAGTGCGAAAGTCTCATTTCCAGTGCTTATAGTTTAAGGAAATCACTTGGTGCCTTGAAAACACAACATATTGTATTAACTTTTCCCATGATCTCAAGAGAAAACAAAACTTTTTCAGTGTTTCTCAAAGAGATATACATCTCAAATCCCCCCACCTCCACCCCATATATGCCTATTTCTCAAAAAATTGTACTGGCTCATTTTCTTTGCTCTAAGATTGCTTTTTCTTATTAAAAAGTGGTATAAAACAGAAACAGACCCACAGACATGGAAAACAAACTGACAGTTACCAAAGGGAAAGAAGGCAAGGGGTAAATTGGGAGTTTGGAATTAAAATATACACATTACTATGTATAAAATAGATAATCTAGAAGGACCTCTATATAGCACAGGGAACTTTACTCCACATTTTCTAAAAACCTATAATGGAAGAGACTATAAAAAATGAAATATATATGTGTGTGTGTCTGTGTGTCTGTGTGTGTGTGTAACGGAAACACCTTTCTGTACACCTGAAACTAACCAATGTTAAAAATCAATATATTTGAATACTAATTTTTAAATGTGGTGGAAATATCTGATTCCACCCTAATAACCCAAGATCTAGATTTTTACTATTAAAGCAAAGCAAATAATAAAAAAGTTATCCATAAAATGATGATTGAACTTAAAATTGATGTTATCTTCATCATGTTTTAATAATGACACTCAACCAACCAAAGTCTAGCTAACTAGAGCCTTCAATCTGGCATAGTTTACCATCCATATTTCAGAGATGGAGTCCAGTGATGGCAAAATATTTTGCCTTAGGGTTCTTAGGTTAATTTTCAAAACGTGTTGGTTTCAACCTACAGTTATTTCAATGTCTTGCAGCTTCAATCGCTACCTCACTATTCCTCAGATGCTACAAGAGCAGGTTTCCTATAAGTCATCCACATGCACCATTTAGCCTGCTACATTGTAACTGCTCAGTGAAAATCTACTGAATGACGAAGGCTTTATTAATCCGAATAAATTCTGAAACTGAGCAAGATTTTCCATCTTCCATTAGACTGAGACCTAAAACTTGGACATTTGTGAAACAAGATAAACTATTAAACAAATAATCAGAAAATGTCATTGCTCAGAATCCCCTAATCTGTAAACATTCAAGTTAACTGAGATTTTCTGTTACTCAAAGATAGTTAACATCATTTCTTTCTTCACTGAAAACTCAAAAAGGCCTCTCAATGTGGAACACACTCTTTCTCACCAATGTGCTGCAGAGGAAAGGGGATATCTATTCTGGTTAATTGGCTCACAGCACTGGTTTTCAGGTCTCAACAGTATTCTCTATTTAGGCATTGAGTGATCTCCATCAGGTTACCACGTCCTGGTTCTATTCTATTTTCATAAGTGTTCTTTCGTCACCAACACATTTTCAGCCTTCTTAATATTTCCAGTGGCATCACTTCACGCCACTAACGTAAAAAAACAAGCAATCTAAAAATTACCCTCCGCTGTTTCCCACTCATCCACAGAGAGTGAAGTTGCCATTTGCGGACACTTGCTGTTGCCATGTTTTTCAGAAAGTTTGCCATTCCACAAGCTGTTTTTAGCCCCCATGCCCACGACACTTCTACAGGCATTTAGTACTTCTTTATCTGATGCTTTTCCAAGGCAATACCTCCGCCTCCTCATTGAATCATGCGGGCTGTCTCTTAATCAAATGATGTTTTTTGAAGTGTTCCCTTGCTGGAGTCCACAGGGCTGTTCCTCATATTTCCCCCTACACCTGCTTCATACACTAACCTAAGGAGAATGACTTACGTCGTTTATCGGCCTTTTTGGAACAGAAATGTGATATTTGCCGTTTCTCTATTCTCCACAATCTGGCCCAACAGTTCAAAGTATCTAAAAATATCCACTAATACGTCTTTATTTTCTTGCTCCTCAGAAATGATATATTTTCTTTGTTTGTATCTGATATTTCATAAAAGATTGGCCAGATTCAAAACTGTGCTACAGTGAAAGCAGCTTGAAAATTAGTGACAGAAAGATTGGTTCAGAGCTCATTTATTAAAGATGTGATTTTGGACACAAGGATATCTGAACCTCAATTTTCTCATCTGCAAAATGGGAGGCAAGGGTTTACCTAACAGAGCCGGATAAAAGTTCAACATGATATTGCACTAAAAGTTGCATATCTAGAAAACTCTGTGACATATAATAGGGACCAACAGTGTCTCCAGCTACAGGAATGTTATAACTATGGCGAGACAGTAGAACAGGTACTTGTACAGAGGAGAGCTATTCACCACCCATGATATTTTAGTACTGATGTAAAAATAAATTATTATTTTAATGTTAGAAGCAGAATTCTTAAGAAGGAAGCAGCTTTAGTTTAAGGAAAAAAATCTCAATATGTCTTTTAGGGATAAAAGATGAAACCTATCATAAATGGCAGAAAAAAAAATTGTAAGTAGCTCAGGCACTCAGTGAGATGAAGAAGCAAATTTGGGTTAGGAAAAAGAAGAGAAGGAAAAAGGAAAAGAGAGAAGAACGGAGAGAGAATCTCTCTTGTTGAGAGATTGGCACCTAAGTGAGTCAGTGGGGGCAAGAGGCATTTTAGAGAAGTGGAAGAATGTCCAATAATCAATTTTAAGTTGTGATTTTTGTAATGTAAGCTCCTTCCATGTCCTCAAAACTTAACTCTCATGCAGTGTTCTAGAAGAATGCATATTAACTTGTTTTTTGTGTTGTGTGCATGTGTGTGTAATGGTTATGAACATCAAGGAGCAGAACTAGAATTCTCCATTTGTGGAAGGGATACTGAGCAGGTAGAGCCTATGTGAAATGATTAAATAGTTCATTTGTGAGCACAGGACTCATCCAGAGAGGACCCGAGAATATAAGCCTCCTGGGAGTTTGCAGACAATTTACAGAAGATAACAGTTTTCCCATAGGACTGGAGAAGAAGGTTTAAGCACTGCTATCTAGACCAGATTGGCAAGTGTTCTCCCTGAAGAGTCAGACAGTAAATCTCTCAGGTTTGTGGGACATGTGATGCCATGCACTGAGCTGTGTCCCCCTGTACTTCGTATGTGGAAGCCCTGAGTAGGTAGCCCAGGGTGATGATATTTAGAGGTAGGATCTTTGTGAGGTAATTAGGTGTGGAGGAGGTCATGAGGGTAGGATCCTCATGACAAGATTAGTACCCTTATAAGAAGATATACCAAAGAGCTTTCTCTCTGTCTCTCCCTCTGCACACACACACACAGACAGACAGACAGAGAGAGAGAGAGAGAGAAGGCAATGTGAGCATATATAAGATAGATGCCATCTATGAGCCAGGAATAGAGCACTTATAAGAAACCGACCATGCTGGCACCTTAATCTCAGACTTTTAGTCTCTGGAACTATGAAAAAATAAAATTTTGTTCTTTAAGCCACTCAGTCTACAGTACTTTATTACAGCAGCCCAAGAAGTCTAGGAAATGTGGTCACTGCAATAGCTACTCAGCTCTGTCATTGTGGCAGGAAAAAAGCCATAGATAATTGTAAACAATGAAGTGTGATTATTTGTCAGTAAAATTTTCTTTACAAAGACAAATGGCTTGCTAGATTCAATCCACAGACAGTGATTTGTCAACTGCTATTCCAGACCAGGGGTCAACAAACTACCTTCCACAGACTACATCCAGCCAGCTGCCTGTTTTATTTATGGTCCTGAAACTGGGCAATGGACTTCATACTTGCAAATAATTAGATTTTAAATGATTATTCAGGTATCTACATAATGTTCAATATTTTGCTTCTGGTCCTGAAAATCCTAGAATATTTACTACCCGTCTCTTTAAGAAAACATTTGTCAAGCCTTGTACTAAACCTAAGGCTAAGTTGACACCTAAGTTCCATGCAGTTTAGGTCAGAATTTATGTTGCTGAATGTTAAAGTCCAAAGCTGATTATTTTGCAAAGGAAATATGGAGGGAAATTTCTTGTGAACTCTTAATTTTTCCCTAAAACTCATGCCATTTCAATAAAAGACACCACCAAATTCACAATTAAGAAAGCACATAACCTGGGAGTTTCATTTACTCTCTCTTAAGCCTTTATTTAAGCAATAAATGTCAGTCCTTTATTGAAAATATCAACACAAATCCAAACTACTAATGTTACCATAGTCCATCATCCTCTTCTCACTCAGAAAATTACTACATCCTCCTCTTAACTATTCTCTTCCAGTTCTTCCTCCCTCGTCCACTACCATCTAGTCCATAGTAGAAGTCAGAGGGTTTTATATTTTTTTTAAATTTAAGTTCCATCTTAACTGTTTACATAAAATCCTCCAATAGTTTGTCTATTGCATTTAGAATAAAAATCCAAACTCTTGATCATGACCTGAAGGATTCTGGAAAATCTGGCCACTTTATGCTTTTCAAGTACAAAACCATGTGATCTGAACCCACTTCAGTTTGGTCCCATCATATTTGCCTTCTGTCAGTTCCTAGGACCTGGACACATGCTCTCTCACAACAGGATCTTGAGAGTTTGCTTTTTCCTTTACTGGGAATAACTTTCCTCTGGTTCTTCACATTGATGACATGCTTTCATCATTGAGTTCTCGAATTAAGTATCACCTCATCAGAGAGGTCTGTTGTAACTCTCTAAAGTAGACCTCTCCTGATCATTCTCCATCATGGCACTTTGTTTAATACTACAAAATGTGTTTATTTTGTTTGTAAATTTCACATACAGTATCCACTTCACCCAGAACAATGCTTGGCACATAGCTGCAGACACTCAATTTGTGGTGAGTAAATGACTGAATGTAACAAAGTTCATACTAATATTCACAAAACTGCCCAACATTTGTATCACAGTTTGGCAGTTCATAAAACTTTTTCAAGATGACAGGATAGAGCTGGAGTGGGGAAATTTCTTATCTCTAGTATGAAATGAGTCTAAGGGGTCTGAAACAGTTTCCTGAGCACTTCGCATTTAGATAAGTTATCATGACACTCTGTTGACAGAGGCGCTTTGTAAAGTCAAATGAGTGCAAATTTTTATGTTTTCCAGGGCATGAGTATTAGGAGACGAGACAAGAGAATGAAGGTTCTGAAACTGTGGCATCTGAGAGATGTTCAAGTTACTGAAGATATTTCAACTTATCGTGAGTGTCTCCACATATGTAAAGGGCTTTCTGATGGAAGAGAGAAAACACCTGTTCCATATCTCTAAAGGGTAAGCAGATGCTATATTATCACGTCAACCTATAAAATAAGAGCTAGTGTGCTTTCTGTGAAACCTGTATGGTAGGAATGGGTAGGATGGAGAACAGGAGTATAATTCAGTCTGGGTCTCACATTCACAAGAGCCTGGAGTCAAAACTCAAGGCTGTGAGGTTGTGTATTTAATCATTGTGTTTCCTTAGTGTTTTTATATGTGTCAAAACTATTTATTTGCTGTAAATATTATACATGCTAAATAACCTTTGGTATTTTTTCTTTTTATAGTTTATTCATCTCCAAAAGAAACTGACTCAGATTTCTCTTAACCTCTAAGAAACGCTGGTTTCCTACCATTTACACAGTTCAAAGGAGGAGGGCATCTATTTATCTAGGATAAGGTCAAGGTAATTTGTGTGTTGGGTATAATATTGGATTCAGTGTCTAAGGTTCTATTCAGTATTGTCACTTGTAAATTCATTTTAATTCTCACTTCTCTAGGCTGTACTTTTCTTGTATGTAAATGAAGGTGATTGGACCAGCTCAGCATTTCTCAGTGTGTAATGTGAAGCAACACTACCTGTTACTGGAATACTCTGCCCTCTCACCCAGCACCCAACCCAAGAGTCTAGTTAACTCACATTTATCCTTCTGATTTTAATTTGAAAGTCAGTCCTTCAGAGTAAACTTTACTAGCTTTTTATATTAGGGTAAGACCTCTGTTAGACACACGCCTCCCTCACCTAAACTCCATGAGGGACTGGACTGGTTTATCATCAGGCCATTATCTGACAGATAGCACAGTGCCCTCCAAACAGCAGAGACTCAGCAAATAGTTACTACATCAATAACAAAATTACTTAGAGTATTAATAGGTATTATATGAAAAAGGGCTTCCATTGCCCAATTTATTTGAGAAATATGTTTATTTAGTACCTAAACTCCATGAGGGACTGGACTGGTTTATCATCAGGCCATTATCTGACAGATAGCACAGTGCCCTCCAAACAGCAGAGACTCAGCAAATAGTTACTACATCAATAACAAAATTACTTAGAGTATTAATAGGTATTATATGAAAAAGGGCTTCCATTGCCCAATTTATTTGAGAAATATGTTTATTTAGCTTATATGCAGAGTACATCATGAGAAACGCTGGGATGGATGAAGCACAAGCTGGAATCAAGATTGCCAGGAGAAATATCAATAACCTCAGATATGCAGATGACATCACCCTTAAGGCAGAAAGTAAAGAACTAAAGAACCTCTCAATGAAAGTAAAAGAGGAAAGTGAAAAAGTTGAGTTAAAACTCAACATTCAGAAAACTAAGATCATGGCATCTAGTCCCATCACTTCATGGAAAATAGATGGAGAAACAGTGGAAACAGTGACAGACTTTATCTTCTAGGCGGCTACAAAATCATTGCAGATGGTGACTGCAGCCATGAAATTAAAAGATGTTTACTCCCTAGGAGAAAAATTATAACCAACCTAAACAGCATATTAAAAAGCAGAGATAGTACTATGTCAACAAAGTCCATCTAGTCAAAGCTATGGTTTTTCCAGTAGTCATGTATGGATATGAGAGTTGGGTTATAAAGAAAGCTGAGCGCAGAAGAATTGATGCTTTTGAACTATGGTGTTGCAGAAGACTCTTGAGAGTCCCTTGGACTGCAAGGAGATCCAACCAGTCCATCCTAAAGGAAATCAATCCTAATATTCATTGGAAGGACAGATGCTGAAGCTGAAACTCCAATACTTTGGCCACCTGATGCGAAGAACTGACTTATTTGAAAAGACCCTGATGCTGGGAAAGATCGAAGGTGAGAGGAGAAGGGGACGACAGAGGATGAGATGGTTGGATGGCATCACCAACTCAATGGACATGAGCTTGAGTAAACTCTGGGAGTTGGTAATGAATGGGGAGGCCTGGTGTGCTGCAGTCCATGGGGTCGCAAAGAGCTGGACACAAGTGAGCGACTGAATTGAACTAAGCTCAATATTCTTAACAGATTTCTTTCTTACCATTTTCAAAGTCTAATATGTGAAAAGCAATGGAAAGGATATATATAGTGTTTGTTCAATTCTAAGATTTACTTTTAAAAGCAACTTTACATTTCTCAAATTCTATGTGTTTCTCATAGTGTTAGGCATGTTTCTTCACTACTTGCCAAAATCTGTTATTAAATCTTAGTAACTATTTCCTACGATTCATGGTGTCATAGAATTAAAGGAATCCATTAGTGTAGATCATTTCTCAAATATGGTTATCATGGAATCCTCCTTTACAGAGCTTCTTTGGGACTGTATTCTGGGGTGTACATTTTGGGAAACAGTGGAATAGAAAGCCTCTCCCAAATGTACTAACTTTGAATCTATTAGGCACTACTGGTGGCTCAGACAGTAAAGAATCTGCCTGCAATGCAGGAGACCTGGGTTCAATCCCTGGGTTTGGAAGAGCCCCTGGAGAAGGGAATGGCTACCCACTCCAGTATTCTGGCCTGGAGAAGAGAGGAGCCAATGAGGCTACAGTTCATGGGGTGACAAAGAGTCAAACATGACTGAGCAACTAACACTTTCACTTTTGAGTCTATTGACCAAAACCAGGACAAAATAGATGTAGGTTAAAAGAACAATAATTACGACTACCGAGAACTGAATATTGAAGAACCTGCTTAGTAATCCCCAACAAGTCCCTTAAGAAATTTGAGTCTCAAATATTTTACCAGTAAAAATAGGATGATGATGTTCCTTCTGCTTACTTCATAGGATTATTATTAGAGAATAACAGAAAAGTTAAATTCTGATTAAAGATATTAGAAAGAACAGTTTATGCTCCTCTCTTCCCCCAAATAAATTGAAATGACAGTAAAGTGATCATTTTAAAAGGGGCTTCCTGGATGGCTTAGTGGGTAAAGAATTCACTGGCAAATGTAGGAGACATAGGAGACACAGGTTCAATCTCTGGGTCGGGAAGATCCCTAGAGGAGGAAATGGCAACCCACTCCAGNGGCAGATTCATGTCAATGTATGCCAAAACCAATAGAGTACTGTAAAGTAAAATAAAAAAAAGAAAAAAGAAAGCAACTCACTACGCAGTGTGATCAACTTTCTCTGTATCAGGTTGAGTACTAAAGAGATATAGAATTGAACATTCACGGTGCAGTCACTCACTAAGACACAGGAAACCTGAATCTTTTAGCATCCTTGCCTTAACTATGGTTATTTAAGATTTATACTCCATCATAACAACAGCAACAACAAAAACTGAAAGCAACTTACTGGCTAATACAAAATGCAACTTAAACCACAGACTATTCTTAACTAAGACTAATTTCAAGGCAAAGATGCCCCTGTGTGTCTTTGGGTAGGCTGGGCAAACATTATGATAAATTTGAAAAAAAAAAAAAAAAACTGGTTCTAAACATTCTGATAAATGTGACAAAAAATACAAAAACATTGAGGAATATTAATTTCACTTTCTGTCCTGGGCAAGAGTTTAATTATAGGTAGAGTCAGAACTTCTCCTGAGATGTGAATCAAGGAGGAATTTAACATGAAAGCTAGCAAGAGAGATGGTGTTTCACAGGAGCATAGATGCTATATTTCACCTCAATTCAACAAAAGTCAGAGAAAGGTTGTTCAAGTGAATAATTCTTATATCAAACTTCTAGAAAAGCAGAGAGTATCATCTTCTTCAGAATAATATGTATAAATTACAAAGTTCAAATCCTTTGCTTGACTTAATACAGACATAGAATATAAAGTCTCTAGTTCCACAGGTAATTGACATGTTTATTTAACTGTCAGCTGTCTTAGTGAGAACATTTGGCTAAATTTATGATCAAATGCCCCAGTAATTGCCAATGATATAAAAAGTCTATGTTACTAATTAGTAACAGCAGTAACTAATGAGCATAGAGGTTTTTTTTAGTTTATCGAGCACTTTTTAACATTATCACATTAAATTTTTATTGTAACCCTATAATCAGGAAGGCATCAGCATCAGCCTTGAGATGAAGAAAGGAAGGCTTGAAACTGTTATATAATAGGTCAAGATGGTTTATCTGATAAAGAATAGTCAGAACTCAAACCTAGGTTTTAAGTTTTACTATTTATGTCCCTAGAATCATTCCCCACAGATGGCAGCCCATGAGGCTCCCCCGTCCCTGGGATTCTCCAGGCAAGAACACTGGAGTGGGTTGCCATTTCCTTCTCCAACGCATGAAAGTGAAAAGTGAAAGTGAAGTCGCCCAGTCGTGTCTGACCTCCAGCGACCCCATGGACTGTGGCCCATCAGGCTCCTCCATCCATGGGACTCCCCAGGCAAGAGAGCTGGAGAGGGGTGCCACTGCCCTCTCCAGTCTAAAGAGTCGCAAAGAGTCGAACGCAACTGAGAAATTAAGCACAACCTTGAGGAAGTAGGAGGAAGATGAAGAGGAGGAGGAGGAAGACGACAATGGGAAAAGAAAGAGAAAAGGACATTTTGGAAGCTGGATGTCAGATGGATGAGTGATAACCAATTCAGCAGATCCTTAAATTCTGAAACCTAGAGACAAAAGCAGAGAAGTATTTTATTTGCATCCCTTAATCTCAAGAAGTATCTGTGGGAATAAAATCCCAGAGGAGGCAAGAAAAGGAGATCTAGAGCAACAACAGGATTTGAAGTTCTTCTCATAGAAAAATAACAGGAGGGTATTATCCCCTCCAAAGAGAGATAATAAAAAGTAAATGTTCCAGAACTAAAATATGTTTCCTGATTAGAAGTATTTGCTAAGTGCCCACACAATGAGTAAAAGGGAAATACAACCACTATATCCAGTCATAAAATTTTAGAATTCAGAAGATGATGATAACTAAAAAGCTCTCTGGGATTGGGGAATGGAGAAGGAAACTCAGAATAGAATGAAACTTCTCAAGAGCAACAGCACAGATTACAGTTTGCCTGATGTGTTTGATAACAGATTTGCATTTATACAGAGAGATTAAAAATCAGTTCATCACAGGTATATAGAAAACAAATCCCATAAAACTAAGGCAATTATTTTTCCTAGAAAATAAAAAAATTTCAAAAGACTTAACTGCAAAGTGTGTTCATAAAATTATATGTTATAAACATGTAACATAAATTTAACCATAAATTTTGATATAACTATATTCAAAGGAATATTTATTGTTTTTTATTGTGACATTATAAAGTATCACAACTTTAGCAGCTTAAAACAGCCACATTTATTTGCTCACATTTCTGTGGGTATGGAGTTCAGACCCAGCTTGCTTGTGTCTCTGTTCTGGGTCTCACAAGGCTGTGATCAAGAAATCAACAGGGCTGCATTCTCATCTGGAGGCTTGACTGGGGGAGAATCCACTTCCAAGCTCATTCAGTTTGTTGAAAGAATTCATTTCCTGGTTATTATAGGATTTATAACAGTTTTATTCTTCAAAGTCAGTAAGGATGGAGAGAAAATATCTACTAGTAAGAGGAAGTCTTATGTAACACAACATAACTATGGGAGTAACATGTCCTATTTTATTAGCAGAAGCAAGTCACAGATCCTGCCCACATTCAAAAGGGAGAAGATTATATAAAGGTATAAACACCAGGAGATGGGGATCATCGGAGCCACTTTAAACTCTAAAATATACCAATCAGTGAAGAAAGCAGCTTCTTTTTTCCATAGTGTAGCATGATGTGGTGGAGTTAGATCTGGATGGAATCTTATCTCCTTCACTTAAAAAAAAGTTATATGTGCTGTGCTCTGCTGTGCTAAATTACTTCAGTGAAGTTTGACTCTTTGTGACCCTATGAACTATAGTCTGCCAGACTCCTCTGTCCATGGGATTCTCCAGGCAAGAATATTGGATTGGGTTATCATTTCCTTCTCCAGGGGGATCTTCTCAACCCAGGGGTTGAACCTGTGTCTCCTGCATTGCAGGAGGATTATTTACCTCCATGCTACTGGAGAAGCCCCTACACACACACAAATTTATATATATATTTACAAATTTATATATATAATATATATTAATGTATATATGTGTATATTACATATATATATTTGTACAAAGTTGTGTAACCATCAACAAAATCCAGTTTTAGAACATCTCCATCACAGCAAAAAGATCCCTTATGCCCATTTTCAGTCAAATTCCTGTATTCACCTACATTCCCAGGCGATCACTACTATATTTTCTGTCCCTATGGCCTAGTTCCTCTATTTTTTGCCACCTAAATGAACCAGCCCTGTGCCTGTTTGGCTTCAGATCCACCCTGTATCTTGCGTCTTCTCCAGACTTGGGGGCAATGATATCCTAGTTGGCTCTTACCATCTCATTAGAGTCAATAATTAAGTATTTGGGAGTTCTGCAATCCTGTTATTAAACCATTGGCCCTAAAGGGAGTATTTATGGAAAATACCATGGCAAACACTACAAACCACAATATTTCTTTTTGTTTTATTTAGTAGTTGGGGGCAGTTTATCAGAATACCACTGTCTGGCTTCTCATTATTGCCAATCTCTGGGTTGCCTCCAGTTATATATTCACCCTCCAAAATGTCTCCCAAGAATCTTGGCCTCCTGGTATTCACATCCTTATTCCCTCCCACGATGAATAGGGTTGACATGTGTAACCACTAGACTATTTCATAAATAATGATGTGTCACTACCAAAGAGGTCATAAAGGACTCTGTGGTTTCTGCCTAACTCTTATTTGAATCATTCCTTCTGGACAAAGTCAACTGTTGTGTCATGAGTAGACTCACACAGTCCTATGGAGAGGTCCTCGTAGCAAGGAGCTGAGGCATCTGCCCAAAAGTCATGAGATTGAACCAGATGGGAAGCAGATCCTTTGGGCATGTCCAGCTTTTGAATAACCACAGTCTGGGATGGTATCCTGACAGCAACCTAGTAAGAGACTCTGAGCCGAAACTGAAAGGCTAAGCTGTTTTAAGATTCTGCCCCACAGAAACTCTGTCAGATAATAAATGATTATTATTGTTTAGTTCACTAAGCTTTAGGGTATATTCTCATGAACAATAGGAAATTAAGACAGACTTTGGTACCAAAAGGTGGATGCTACCATTACGGACGTTTAAAATATAGGGTGGCTTTGAAAATGGGCAGTGGGCAGAAGCTGAAATGAAGCAAGGGTCAGTGAAAGCCTGTAGAAGCCTTTGTGGAGGCTGCAGGTATAGGAAAGTGAAGGCAGTATGACCCAAACCTAGAGGAAAGAGGAGCCTCCTTACAGAATGGCAGCAAGCTTAGCAACAGCTGCTAAGTCACTTCAGTCGTGTCCGACTCTGTGCGACCCCATAGACGGCAGCCCACCAGGCTCCCCCATCCCTGGGATTCTCCAGGCGAGAATACTGGAGTGGGTTGCCATTTCCTTCTCCAATGCATGAAAGAGAAAAGTGAAAGTGAAGTCGCTCAGTCTGTCCGACTGTTAGCGATCCCATGGACTGCAGCCCACCAGGCTACTCCGTCCATTGGATTTTCCAGGCAAGAGTACTGGGGTGGGGTGCCATTGCCTTCCCCGAAGCAACAGAGTCCCCTCTGATAACATGAGAAATAGAGAAGAGAAAAAGGAACCCTCTTACACTGTTGGTGGGAATGTAAACTAGTAGAGCCACTACGAACAGTGTGAAGATTCCTTAAAAAACTGGAAATAGAACTGCCATACGATCCAGCAATCCCACTGCTGGGCATACACACCGAGGAAGCCAGAAATGAAAGAGACACATGTACCTCAATGTTCATCGCAGCACTGTTTACAATAGCCAGGACATGGAAGCAACCTAGATGTCTATCAACAGACGAATGGATAAGAAAGCTGTGATACATTTATACTATGGAATATTACTCAGCTATTAAAAAGAATCCATTTGAATCAATTCTAATGAGGTGGATGAAATTGGAGCCTATTATACAGAGCGAAGTAGGTCAGAAAGAAAAATACCAATGCAGTATATTAATGCATATATATATGGAATTTAGAAAGATGGTGATAACTCTATATGCAAGACAGCAAAAAAGACACAGTTGTAAAGAACAGACTTTTGGACTCTGTGGGAGAAGGTGAGGGTGGGATGATTTGAAAGAATCGCATTGAAACATGTATATTATCATATGTGAAATAGATCGCCAGTTCAGGTTCGATGCATGAGACAGGGTGCTCAGGGCTGGTGCACTGGGATGACTCTGAGGGATAGGAGGGGGAGAGAGGTGGGAAGGGGGTTCAAGATGGGGAACACATGTACACCCATGGTTGATTCATGTGAATGTATGGCAAAAATCACCACAATATTGTAAAGTAGTTAGCCTCCAATTAAAATAAATAAAAAAGAAAAAAAAGAAATATAATTGAACTACCAAAAAAATTAAAATAATAAAAAAAAAGAAAATGTACCTAATGAACTGGGGGACCAGTTAAGGAGATTTTCAAGCAGCAGGTGCTACTTCACTTCTGCAATTTATAGAAAAATGCAAGTGGAGAAAGACTAAAGAAAACACCAATATCATAGAGCCAGGAATTCTTGAGTTAAAAATCTCTCTGCTTCTCCAGATGACCTATGATCTGTCTCTTATACACATCTAGATGTGTATAAGAGACAGGTTCTGCAATCCTGTTATTAAACCATTGGCCCTAAAGGGAGTATTTATGGAAAATACCATGGCAAACACTACAAACCACAATATTTCTTTTTGTTTTATTTAGTAGTTGGGGGCAGTTTATCAGAATACCACTGTCTGGCTTCTCATTATTGCCAATNTCTAGGACACTTTCAAGAAAACATAATCTAAAAATGAAGCCAAAGCGGTGTCCTCAGGAAGATTCAAACCTGTGCCTCACAGAATCACTCAAACAATAGAACTTCTAAGCCACTTAAAGATATTGACCCTCAACGATCTCAACAGAAGCCCCAGGAAGAGAAATTCTTATCTCAGAGATATTTAATATCTCAGAAAGAACAGGGTCTCTATTCCTTGGTCCTATCACAGTGCTTCCATCAAGTCTGACTCAGATGGTGACCTGGAGACTTTACAATCCCTAAAGGGACTTCCATCTCAAGAACGACTGAACAATGTATGTCCTGAGTGACTCCAGTGGGCCAAGACAAGTCACTGTACCAAATGTATGCACTTATTTCTCACCTGTGCTTTCAGAAATGAATTTTTAGCTTGGTATGATAATCTGAATTCATTGAGAGAGTGGTCATTCCAGCCACTGGCCCTTCTTCCCTCAATGCCCCTATTTCCACATTAAGGGGAAGATACTCGGCCAATATGAGGAAAGACGGCTACACAAAGTCAGCTACACTGTTCCCAGAAATCACAGAGAAAATGAGATGAAGAGGCCAGGAAAGGGAGAGAACAGACTGAGAGTTCTTGAAAATTGAAAGTCCTTGCATTTAAGTAGTTTATACACAGTATATCTTGTCATCCTCAAAAGTCCTGAGTTTGAAACCACTCTATGTTTTTATCTGAAATAACTAATTAAATAACTAATATAAAATAACTAGGATGAGTATTTAACTACTACCATTAAGATTATGGGGTTCATAACTGGCTATACCCCAACACAAAATAAAAGGTTAAAAAAAAAGATTATGGTGTTCAGATAGAGCAAAACCAAAAAGCAGTTATCTCTAACAGGATACTGTTTTTCTAAAATTCAGTTTTCTCTCAATATGTGAAAACAATACAGTTTAATCTGGTGTGACCAAAATAAAGTGCTTAGCTCTCTAAGTTCATTTAATTGAATATCTTTTACCACTCACACAAAATATCCTATTTTTACTCATTATTTCCACTAGTGACATTTACTAAAGTTTAGCATAAAATCTAAAAAAGGTCTGCACAAATTCCAAAATTATCTAGGATTTGAGCTATCTTCTAAATTCACGACTGTGATTCTAACCGATTGTGATGCTAAAGAAAACTTAAACACAAGTGAGACTGGCATCCTAAATATACTTCCCACGTTCTTAACCATGTCCTCTTGTGCATGCCTTCTGTGACTCTGAAGGTCATACCATTTCCCCTTATGACTGGGTGGACATAGAGGTAATACCCATTCTTAATGACTCACTCTCAAGGATTGTCTTATACTCCCCAGCCTTAACTCATAGAGCTGGAGCCATTGAGAAAGGATCTGTAATAACAACTGAACATTTTGGAAGAAACTTGGCAATGCTGTACAAGGGACTAACTACTAAAATGATTTCCATCCCAACAACTCTATTTTGGCAAAGACAAAAGGGGTACCTGACTTTGTGCTGATGGGATAAGGTGGATATTTCTCTGTTGGAAGGAGTAATCTAAAATTGAATGTAAATTATAATGGATTACTAAACTTTCTAATAGGACATCTTGAGACTTGATAAATATAAGGATGTGGATTTATATTCCTTTTCTGCAAAATCTTATATGCAAATCCAGAATTTAGACAAACCAAAACATCTAATTCTTTTACAAAAGAGAAGAGCATTGTTTGGGTGCAGATATTGAGCTAGACATTGAGATCTATGGCAGCCATGACAGTGGGCTCTTTAAGGATAAAGACTATGCCTGGTATTATTTTGTATCCCAAGTGTCTAGTACATTGCTCAACTGTTTATTGAATTAAATAANGAGCATTGTTTGGGTGCAGATATTGAGCTAGACATTGAGATCTATGGCAGCCATGACAGTGGGCTCTTTAAGGATAAAGACTATGCCTGGTATTATTTTGTATCCCAAGTGTCTAGTACATTGCTCAACTGTTTATTGAATAAAATAGATTTTTAAAATGTCTCCCTAGTTTTAAAACACTAGCTTATAATTTTTTTATTATTTCTAAATGTCAGATGGGATATAGCTTGTTTTTCAGATGGATTTTAATTGGACTTTAATCCTTTGACACAAGAAAGGAGAATCTAAAAAGTTGACAAGATTGGCCTTGGTAAGATGTAAACCTCAAGGCATATTCTGGTGGATCAAATTCTCTTTTATCTTACTTAAAATGCAAGTGCTTAAAAGAATGTGGCCTTGGGAGATTGTTTAGTAAGACATGAAAGTGCAGCTCAAGAGGTTGACTCTTGAGAGGACAAGTAGGACACGCATGGTCCTTTTTTGCCTCCCCCATGGCAGGTCTCCCATAGAGTGCCCAGATTTCAGAGAAAACACTGGAGGAGACAAGAGACCCGATATGGAATGAAGAAGATATGGAAGGCATAAATGTGGATTTCCTGAGGAAGTAGAAAATAAGCACCAAAATGTTCATGACTTTTTAAAGTGGCAGGGTGGTGGTAGTGGGGAGGCAATTGAAAGAGATGAAAAAATTCAGCAATGATATTCCTCTGAAATTTGGCAACTTTTTTTCAAGTAGTAAAGCATTATTATATATATATGGAATTTAGAAAGATGGTAATGAGGACCCTGTATGCAGGACAGCAAAAGAGACACAGATGTGTAGAGTGGACTTTTGGACTCTGAGGGAGAGGGAGAGGGAGAGGGTGGGATGATTTGGGAGAATAGCATTGAAATATGTATACTATCATGTAAGAAACGAATCGCCAGTCTATGTTCAATGCAGGATGCAGGATGCTTGGGGCTGGTGTATGGGGATGATCCGGAG
>SJYX01014043.1:333700-389753 GCA_006410675.1 Oreotragus oreotragus
TGCAGTCATGAAATTAAAAGACGCTTACTCCTTGGAAGGAAAGTTATGACCAATCTAGACAGCATATTGAAAAACAGAGATATTACCTTGCCAACAAAGATCTGTCTAGTCAAGGCTATGGTTTGTCCAGTGTTCATGTATGGATGTGAGAGCTGGACTGTGAAGAAGGCTGAGCACCAAAAAATTGATGCTTTTGAACTGTGGTGTTGGAGAAGACTCTTGAGAGTCCCTTGGACTGCAAGGAGATCCAACCAGTCCATCCTAAAGGAGATCAGTCCTGGGTGTTCATTGGAAGGACTGATGCTAAAGCTGAAACTCCAATACTTTAGCCACCTCATGCAAAGAGTTGACTCATTGGAAAATACTTTGATGCTGGGAGGGATTGGGGGCAGGAGAAGAAGGGGACGACAGAGGATGAGATGGCTGGATGGCACCACCAACTCAATGGACATGAGTTTGAGTGAACTCCGGGAGTTGGTGATGGACAGGGAGGCCTGGCATGCTGCAATTCATGGGGTCCCAAAGAGTTGGACACGACTGAGCAACTGAACTGAACTGAAAGTACAGTTGTTTTACAAAAGAAGCAGGTTTGGTTTAGGACCACATAAAAGCCTTACTTTATCACGATTTAGTCAACAAGGTGACGGAAGATAGAAAGAGGGCGAAGGCCCTGAAAATATAATTTGTTGTGATGTGGTCCAAATCCCGCCAGCCTTGTGGACTACTGTAAGAAGGAAAACTGTCCTCTTCTCAATCACTGATACTATAACCATGAGAGGCCCAAGTCTGACATCATACGTGTGTGTGTGTTGTCACGTCAGTCATGTGCGATTCTGTGTGACCCTATGGGCTGTAGCCCGTCAGGCTCCTCTGTTCGTGGGATCCTGCAGGCAAGAATACTGGAGTGGGTAGCCATTCCCTTCTACAATGGATCTTCCTGACCCAGGGATTAAACCTGGGTCTCCTGCCTTTGTCTGGCCAGTGAATATTTTTCATTTTCTTGGGGAGGTAACTCCCCAAGAACCTCTTCTGTTGCAAGTGGCATTTAGACTTTAAAACAATGTCATGTAACCTGGTAAGTTACTTGACAAAATGACCAGGACCTACAAAGTGTTTGGATGTGAAGTAGAAATAACTCCTAGATTTTAAACATGAGTTAAAAATAACTGACGTTGTTGTTTAGTCGCTAACTTGTGTCTCTTTATAACTCTATGGACTGAAGCCCTCCAGATTCTTCTGCCCATGGGATTTCTCAGGCAAGAATACTGGTGTGGGTTGCCACTTCCTTCTCCAAGGGATCTTCCTTACTCAGGGACCAAAACTGCATCTCCTTCACTGGTCAGCAGATCCTTTACTACTGAGCTATAAGTAAAAATTATAAAAACTTTATAATTTATAGAAACTTCTAGAACATCTCCATCTTCATAACTCATCTGCTTACATTATTATATTTCTCATGAGAAAACATGATGACAATCCAGAAATCCTTCAAAATGAACCAAATTCTGGAATGCTGTAACTATTTGGGCCCCCTGAAAGCTTGGAGAAAACACGTAAGTTGAGGATAAATGAAAGACATTCTGCTCCAGACCGTGGATAGCAAACTTGCCAAACCAAGAAATACTTTCTCCCAAGAAATAGCCCAGGCCGACATTTATTTAAAAAGACTGAAATAGATTAAAAGATGACACATCCACAGTGACTTTATTAAGGGAAACCCAGGATTTCAAGAGCAAGGTCTCCAACATTCATGGAGGATGCCAAGGAAGATGGAAAACCTACTCTCCCACAACACAGCTGTTGGTGCCTCTCTTATCGATGGTTCTAGGCTGGCTGGACTAAAGATCTGCTCCAAACTGGCAATCCTTATGTTCTTATTATGCATGTCTCATCACTAGGTTCTAGAGGAAGAAAGACCATCACCACCAACCAACATCTTCTCATTCTGGAGTCATCTAAAAATACTTGCAGACAGTATTACCCCGCTATTACCTCACACTCCTGCCCATCAGCCATAGCCACCTCCTACCTCCCGCTCACTAATAGCACAGTCCTGTATCACCTCCTACTCAGCCAAGCAACACTACTGTGGCTGCTTTAGATACACTCATATCTATATATATAGTCTCATATATAAATATATACTCAGACATATACTCATGTGCACACAAAAAATGCTTTTACAAAAGAAAAAGGGAAAGCTTACTTATGTGAAAGTAGTTGCATTTTGGAAAGTTAATGTGATAGGCCATTTAGGTTACAAATAGGATACAGTTTTGGTTCTGTCTGGGCATTTGGTTCCATCCAAATGCCCAGTAGGAAGGTATTTGCTATTTGCTAACCCCAAACATGAGAAGCATCTACTTTTATTAACGCCTGACCCCTGAGCAACTGGAGCCTCCATTTCCTAAATTTATTGCATTATACTTTTATTTCTTCCTTTTAAATATTGCAGTATGATATTATAAACTTAAGATTTCAATCATAATTTTCAGACCAGGCTCGTACATTTTCTGTTTTATGTTTATGGATATTGTACTCAGCAGTCTACAAATATCTATTCTACTACTATTTCTTTTTATGGTTTTTCATTAATATTATTATTTGAGTGATGGCCTGAGTTATTGGTATGTCATTTGGAGACAGAAATGAGTGAGATAAAAAGGACTCGGGAGGAGAAGCAGGAGAAGCAGAAACAAGACTGGGAGACGCTTGTCGTCTGAGAGCAACAGCAGGCGAAACCACTGCTGGCATGATCAGAACCACCACGGCTTGCAGCTGGGAGCAGGGAACCCACGACTCCTCAACTACTCGGCACATAGCAACACGTCAGGAGGAGAAGCAGGAGAAGCAGAAACAAGACTGGGAGACGCTTGTCGTCTGAGAGCAACAGCAGGCAAAACCACTGCTGGCATGATCAGAACCACCACGGCTTGCAGCTGGGAGCAGGGAGCCCACGACTCCTCAACTACTCGGCACGTAGCAACACACCCAAACCAACACTGTGGAGTAGCACCTAAGACTGCGAGGAGTAACTGAGATCACAGCTGCGGAAGCACTTTGCAGGTGACGATGGAGTGGCATCAAAGGAAAGGTTTCCATCAATGCTTCATCAGAGCCTTTACACCCATTATTAAGTGGACAGCAGAGTGGGCACTGGGTACAGGGGATTAGGCACGTTGTCACAAACCCAGGATTCATATCCTGACTCTGACACCAGCTTGCTCAGTGATTCTGAGCAAATCTCTTCAAATAGCTAAGCCTTAGATTTTCCCATCTGGGCAATAAATACCTCTCCCATCTGCCCTATGAATTATTGTAAACATTTAATTAGAGTTGTACGTGAAATGCTTTAGAAAGTATACCACAGAATATGGCTGTGTGTTTACAACTGAAAAACTCCACATGGATACAGTCCATGTCCCAAACTTAAAGCAATATCTTTCACCCTTCCCCATCTCAGCTAATGTCACCGTTTCAGCAGAATGCAAGCTCCATGGAAGCAGGTATTTGGAACAGTGCCAGGTATATGTTAGGCTCTCAATAAATATTCATTACATTAAAAAAACAAAACCTTGAATCTACCCAATTGCTTACATAAGGGCCTGTTATCTATGATACATTCTTGCCCTTCATTCTGACACATCTAATACAACACCTCTGACTGGCTCTGACACCCAGCTCTGTTAGTCTCTTTCAAAACTCGTGGTGTACTGGCAAATGTTTAACAACCAGCTCTCAGGGAAACGTTTCTGGCATTTTCCAATTTTAGTGGTGTAGATATTCCCACCATGGCCCATTTCAAGCAACCAACATGATGACACATTGAGTTGGGAAGAGATGCCCACAACAGACGCTCAGGCCTCCTGTGTCAGCTCCAGCTCACCGTGGCTTCTGCTGTTCTCATTCTAGTCAAGACCCCCTCCAAGCAGTCTGGCTTGATTCCTGGATGGTCCTCATTGCAAACCACCTCCGACATTGCCAACAGCATGATCTTTCAAACACATACATCTCATTACTTGTTTTTCCTATTTCAAAACCTTCAGTGCACTCCTCCTGCTTACATAATAAATATCAAACACATACTATGACAGACAGGTCATTCCTAACCTGAAGGCAGTCTCCTGAGAGCCTGTTCAGTTTCAACCTGTACTATAGGCAAACTGAGCACAGTTTCTTCAACATCTTATGCATTTTAATTTCGCTTTGCTGGTCATGTTGTCCTCACTCTCTGTATAGGTACTTCCTTTTCTCTCTACATAGTAGAGACCCTGTGTGTGTTCTCCAGATCCAAAGTTTTAAAAAGTCATTTCATCATCAAAGCTTTCTCTAATTATTATTTCCTCTTTGAAATGAAGTGAAAGTCATTCAGTTGTGTCCAACTCTTTGCAACTCCATGGATTATACAGTCCATGGAATTCTCCAGGCCAGAATACTGGAGTGGATAACTGTTCCCTTCTCCAAGGGATCTTCCCAACCCAGGGATCAAACTCAGGTCTCCCGCATTGCAGTTGGGTTCTTTACCAGCTGTCCTTTTACTTACTTATCAGCCCAGACTGAATGAATTTCTCACTAATTTATATCTCTGTATCATTGTAGTCATACTCACGATAACAAATACAAACTTTTTTTTATGATTGTTTCTTATTCCTCTCTGTCCTGATGGTCTGTGAGCTCCTCTTAGGCAGGACCTTGTCCTTTATGAATCCTCAGAAGATACTGAATCACTGGATTGATGTCTTTCAGAGCATTGCTCCTCAAAGTGCCTCGTGGACCAGCAGCATCAGCTTCACCTGGGACCTCGTGGGAAGAGCAGAATCTTAGGCTCCACCTAGACCCACTCAAGCAGAATCTGTATTTTAAAAAGATTTCACTCAGTGACTCATAAGAGCATTAAAGTTTGAAAAGCGGTATTAAAGTTTGAAAAGGCCTAAAGAATAGGGTTCAGCTACTGATGAACTTCACAGCTAGGCAAAAATATTAAAATCTTTGGGAAACAGGGGTCTATTGACTGTTCTTGAAGTGAGACAACATAGCAAGAACACTGTTTGTAGGTCACATCACTAATTTCCCAGCTTGCGTGAAATGGTTTCAAATGGGACTAGAGCAGCGGTTCTCGATTTATTATAATCTTATCTCCCTTTGCCATATAAAGGGGTATTTGGCAGTGTCTGGAGACATTTTTGTTTAGTACAACCAGGAAGGTGGTACTGGCATTTGGTGGTTAGAGGTCAGGAATGCTCTTAAACCTCCTACGATGCCCCTCACAATGAAGAACCATCCAGCCTAAAATGTTACCACAGCAAAAGCTGAAAAACCCTGGAACAAGAGGAAGGAAAGGCAAAAAGCTAACAAAATTATTCAAGCTTGTGGTGATGAACCATCACAGGTGTCAGGTGGTGCTAGGTCAGCTCGGAAGAAGTGGACGAAATAAGAGTGACTTTGAAATCATTTAAATGAACGAAATTCAGTGGTGAAGGCCGAAAGAGAGGGAGGTGGAAGGGAGCTCCCAATTTTCTCCTTTGGGTAAAAAGAAGAATGGCGGCAACACTGGAAATAGTAGAAGCAGCTGGCATTCAGATGCATGAAAGCAAGATGCAGTAGGTTTTAGGCAAGTCACAGGAATCCTGATTTCACTAACCTATCTACTGAGCACCTGCTAAGTTACGGGAGCTGTGCCCTTTCCCATATTTGATCTTTTCAGTCCTCCAGCAATGACCCTTCAAGTAGCGATTAGCCGATTTCTCCTGCTGAAGAAACTAGGGTTCAGAGAAAGAACCTCAGTGAAGAAAAAAATTAAGCCGCAAACCCTCAACTACTACCACTAAAACCCAAAATTGTCCCCTCTCTAGGGAAGCACGTGGGGGTTTCAGCAGCAGCAGCAGTGCATTCATCATGGCATGGCTGCCTACGTGGAAAGGCATTCAGAGGCATGCATGTTCAGGTCATCAAAAGATGTCATTAGAGCTGATATCATCAAATATTGATTAGAGATGCCTGCCATGAAATGGGAGGGAGTGTCAGGGCACATATGCTGCATGTTTGTGGTGCTCATTCTGTTCTCCGTGGACTCAGAGTCAGGGACTGTAGATTTGGTCTTTCATTCACTGGAAGGCTCATACATAAATACTTGAAATTAACATGACTTTAGTTCTAACAATTAGTGAACCTTTACCCTTCCTTATAGCATCACTAAATCCCTACTGTATTCATTCTTACAAGCCAATGAAAATGAATAGGAAATCAGGTAGCATTCAACACACACATTATTATTGCCAATTAATAGTGGCATTATCAATATTGACAAGTCATTGAGCAAGAACAAAAGTTCCAAGCTTCCCCTATATTATAATGCTCTAGAAGATCTTATTAAGATAAAGCCAAAATTATTTGTTTTATGTTAAAACTGGTGATTTGAGGATGAACCACCAATTCTGGGGCCAAGAGAAGAGACCTGAGTCAGCAAAAAGGTAAAGAGACCATTAAAGACATTTTCCTGTTCTATGCTTTCTTGCCCCCATAAAGTCACACTCCAATTCATTCTCTGACACCCCCTGCTCACAGTTTAGAAGCAAACAAAAATTGAGACCTCCTTTTTGTATTTTTCCTGAACCCTTCTGGATAGAGTTTTTTTTTTTTTTCCTCATCTGAGCTCCCATAGCACAGAATATATGCTTCTGCACAATACACTATATTAATGATTTATTTACATGTTTATATCTCTATGAAGGTATGACCTGCTTTAAATTGGGGGTTGTTTTTTAATTCATTTTGTAACTCATAGAGCAGGGCCTGGTTCCCAGTTGGTACTTAATAAATGCTTGCTGAATTCATTTAGCATAAAGTCAGTCCCAGCAAATGAGGGTTTTAGGTTGACCTTTTGCTGCATCTTTGGCTCCTTTCAAATGTACTTCATCTTAGGCTGTTTTGACTGATGTACACTGTTTAAATGATTTAGTGAAGAATAGAGAGGGGTGTCTGATTTCTTTCAATTAGCGTGATGATTTCAAGGTGTATTCACACTGTAGCGTTTGTCAGTAATTCATTACTTTTTTAATGACTAAATAGTTTTCTATTTTCACAAATATCATTTTTTAATCCATTCTCTCTGGATGGACATTTGAGCTATTTCCACCTTTTGGCTATTATAGAAATAAAACTGCTATGAATATTCAAGTCCAAGTCATAGTTCAAACATCTGATTTCATTTATGTGAAATAGCCTGAATAGATAAGTCCATAGAGACACAAAGTAGATTGGTGATGCCAGCACCTATGGGAAGGAAGGAAAGAGGAATAATTGATTAATGGGTACAGGGTTTCTGTTTGGGACGATGAAAAATTTATGGAACTAAACATTAATGTTGGTTGTACAGTATTGTGAATTACCTAATGCCACTTTTAATGTACTTTAAAATTGTTAAAATGGTTAATTTTATAAGCATCTACCACAGTAAAAAAATATCTTAAAGAGATAAGTCAATACAATTGGACAAGATTAGCTACCAGGAACAAGATTATTTTATTCATGAAAAACATTGCATCTGTGCTTCTGCATTTCCCCCCAGTTTGCATGCAGTATCTGATATATTATTTCCAATGCTGAAGAAACCCTTATCTAATGCTTCTGGTGATATCGCTACAACAACTTTGTATAATAATTTCATAATATATATCAAGAATAATAACAGTGCTCATGCCGTTTAAACTTAGAATAATTCTAAGGATTTATTTTAAGGAAATATTTCACAAGAATAATACAAGTATGTGTCAAAAAGGAAACTATTGCAAATATGTCTATAATAGTTGGGTGCTGAGAGAAGATCCAGCAATAGAGAATTGTTATTTAACATATATAACATTAACATGATAAGATATCTATGGTAACCATTTAAATATTTTGTGGTAAGTAAAAAGAACATAACAATAATTTTTGACTCCCTATGAATACAATTTAGTTAAAATGTATGCAAGTGATTAACAGAGTGTTGCACATTGACATGAAAAGTATAATAGGACTGATGATGACTCTTTTTCCTTTTTACACATCCCTTTAATATCCCTTCAGTTATGCTTTCATTCAAAAAGTATTTTTGAGCCACTGCAATGTGTCAGGCATGTCTTAAGAGTTGTGGCCATCATGATGAGCAAGACAGTCAGATTCTCTGCCCTTACACAGTTAATTGTAATTGCTGTTGTGACAAGTGGTATGAACGATGTATAAGGATTCTAAGAATAAGCACATGTTTCATTTGAGATCTCTGTTGGATATTTAGTGGAAATGTTTAGTAAAACATTGAACATAAGCATCTAGAGGTAAAAAGTGAGGTTGGAGTTATCCATGTAACTTACAGAGTTAGGCTTTTGATGGTAATTCAAGCTGTGGTTACTGCTGTGACTGCCTAGAAAGAAAACATTAGGTGAGAAGCTAAGAAGGCTTAGGAATAAGATCCTGAGGCATTCCAATATCAGAAGCAGTCTAGAGTAGTTGTCAAGAACAGGAATTCTGGAGTTATGCTTCCTAGATTCAAATCCCCAGCTTTTAGAGTTACTCAACTTTTCTGTGTCTCAATTTCCTTATCTGTAAAACCAGAATAACCTCTCATAGGATGTTACAAAGATTTAGTGTTAAAATATACATAGGGTACTTAGAATGAGTGAGTGGTGTATATTAAAGGCAACGTAAATGTTGGCTGTGTGAAGGTCAGATATAAGATGAGAATCTCCCAAATAATCCTAGAAAAGAATATCCAAAGGAATAGGAGGGAAAACATCAGGAGAGTAAAGTAAAAAAGCAGTGTTGAATCTTGCTGAAAGTTTACATACAATGAGGACTAGAACATTAACATTTCATTTATGTTACAGAGATATTGGTGGAGTAGAGGATAGGGGTGAAAGACCAGCATGAGATAAGGAGGAAATTCTGATCTGTTGTCTCCTTTTTTCAACAACAGCAATAATATTGTTGTGATTTTTATAAGGAGATAAAGGAGGAAGCAAAGAAAAACTCAGAGAGTTACAAGTCACTTACACACCATTATGACAGTATTAGAACCTTGAAAACCTGACTACATGTCTACTTTTGCAGTTAGTTTTATACTTTCATATGTTTCATGTTGCTAATTAGGGTCCTTTTATTTGAGCCTTAAGAACTCCTTTCAGAATTCCACTTCTGAGTGGAATCCAGAAAAAAAAAAAAAATGAAAACACTAATTCAAAAAAACCTCACACATCCCAGTGTTCATGGCAGTACAATTTACGATAGCCAAGACACGGAAGCAACCCAAGTGCACACTAACAGATTAATGGATAAAGAAGGTGTGGTATTTATACAACAGAATAGTACTCAGTCATAAGAAGTGAAATGCTACATTTACAGCAACATGGATGTACCTAGAGAATATTATGCTTAGTGAAATGAGTCAGACAGAGAAAGATGCAAATGGTAATATGATATCACTTAGAGGTGGGATCTAAAAAATAATGCAATTACATGTTCGTGCAAAACAGAAACAGACTCACAGACATAGAAAGCAAAGCTGTGGTTACCAAAGGGAAGAGGGTATGGTGGAGGACAAATAAGGTATGGGATTAACAAATGCAAACTACCATGTGAAAGATAGATGAGCAATAAGGATATATTGTGTAGTGCGGGGAATGTTAGTCAAAATATTATAAAAACTGATGATGGAGTACTATGCTGGTGTCAGTAGTTCCGCTGTGTCTGGCTCTTTGTGACCCCACGGGCTGTGGCCTGCCAGGCTTCTCTGTCCGTGGGATTCTCTAGGCAAGAATACTGGAGTAGGCTGCCATTTCCTCCTCCAGGGGATCTTTCCAATCTAGGGAATCAGTCTGAGTCCCCTGTGTCTCCTGCATTAGCACGCAGATTCTTTACCACTAAGCCACCTGGGAAGCCCATAATGGAGTATAATCTGCCAAAAATACTGAATCACTATGCTGTATACTTGAAACTAATATAATATTGTAAATCAACTATACATCAATAAAGAAAATAACTTCTTTCAGTAATTTCTTGTAAGACAGGTGTAGTGATGATGAAAACTCCCTCAGCTTCTCTTTGTCTTGGAATGTTTTTATTTCTCCTTCATTTCTGAAAGACAGCTTTGCTGAGTATAGTATTCTCGGTTGACAGTATTTTTCTTTCAACACTCTGAATGTATTGTCTCACTCTCTCCTGGCCTGCAAGGTTTCTGCTGAGAAATCCACTGAGAGTTTTATAGGGGCTCCTTTATAAGTTTTCTGTCATTATTTCTCAAAACAAGCTTTCTGCTTCTTTCTCTGTTCTTCTTGGAAAAGTGGCAACTTTATAAGATAAATAGATTTTAGAAATCTACTATAAAGCATAGTATCTACAGCTGTATTGTGTATTGGGTCTATATTGTATACTTAAAATTTGGCAGGAGGGCAGATCTTATTTTAAAAACTCTTACCATACACACATGATATTAATAACAAAGACACAAGAGGAAACTTTGGGAGGTGATGAATATATGTATATGTTCTTAATGGTGGTGATGGATTCACATGATTATATTTATCTTCAAACTCATTGACTTGTATTTTTTAGATACATACAGATTTTTACATGAAATTATTTATCAATAAAGTTGTTTTAAAAACCTCACAGAGCATCGTACGTAAAGCGTCAGTGTGGCCACCAGCCTTAAATGTCACATAAGCTATAATAGCACGTAAGAGATTACTCTTCAGGATGGTAACATGATCATAACCTTTTTTGCTCTGCCACCAGGCCTAAATATCTCACAGACTATAACAGCACATAAGAGATTACTCTTCAGGATGGTAACTGTGATCATAGCCTTTCTTGCTCTGCCACCAGGCCTAAATGTAAAGGCTTATATAGTCCCAATATCTCTTTTAAAGGCCAGCCCTATAATTGCTGGCCTGGCTCTTCCCTGAAGCCCCTACAATTCCCTTTGTTAGTGTCTAACTGATTGAGTTACAGAGGAGCTGGCCAGATTTATCATCACAATTTCTTTCACTATAATTACATTTGGACCCAAATCTGACTAGAATGAAAGTGTGAGTATTGAGACCCTTTTGCTAATAATGAGAAATGCTTTGGGCATTTCTAGTTTGAAAAAGAAATGCTAACTCTTGACTGCCAAGAAATAAAGGGGGTTTCAAAATATGAGAGTAGTAAACAGTGGCTGAGATGGTGGTAGCAAAGGACAACATTCAGAACAATGGTGCTTGACTCTCAAGCACCCTGGATGGGCAGCCACGGAGGGACAGGCACAATAGGAACAGGTAATCCTGGGCCTCTGGATAGGATCGGAGTTTCCAGCATCACCAGTATCAATGGAATAGGTGAATGCAGGGAATCAAACATTCACAGGTCAGACTAGTGACAGCCATAGCAAACATGGAACCTGAAAATGTCCTGAAGCACATCAGTCCAGTTCAGTTCAGTTCAGTCGCTCAGTCGTGTCCAACTCTTTGTGACTCCATGAATTGCAGCACGTCAGGCCTCCCTGTCCATCATCAACTCCCAGAGTTCACTCAAACACACATCCATGAAGTCGGTGACGCCATCCAGCCATCTCATCCTCTGTCATCCCCTTCTCCTCCTGCCCTCAATCCCTCCCAGCATCAGAGTCTTTTCGAATGAGTCAACTCTTCACATAAGGTGGCCAAAATATTGGAGTTTCAGCTTCAACATCATTCCTTCCAAAGAACAACCAGGGCTGATCTCCTTTGGAAAGGACTAGTTGGATCTCTTTGCAGTCCAAGGGACTCTCAAGAGTCTTCTCCAACACCACAGTTCAAAAGCATCGATTCTTCTGTGCTCAGCTTTCTTTATGATCCAACTCTCACACCACACGTGACTACTGGAAAAACCATAGCCTTGACTAGACAGACCTCTGTTGGCAAAGTAATGTCTCTGCTTTTGAATATGCTATCTAGGTTGGTCATAACTTTCCTTCCAAGGAGTAAGCATCTTTTAATTTCATGGCAGCAATCACCATCTGCTGTGATTTTGGAGCCCAAAAAGTAAAGTCTGCCACTGTTTCCCCATTTATTTCTCATGAAGTGATGGGACCAGATGTCATGATCTTCATTTTCTGAATGTTGAGCTTTAAGTCAACTTTTTCACTCTCCTCTTTCACTTTCATCAAGAGGCTTTTTAGTTCCTCTTCACTTTCTGCCATAAGGGTGGTGGCATCTGCATATCTGAGGTTATTGATATTTCTCCCGGCAGTCTTGATTCCAGCTTGTGCTTCTTCCAGCCCAGCGTTTCTCATGATGTACTCTGCACAGAAGTTGAATAAGCAGGGTGACAATATACAGCCTTGACGTACTCCTTTTCCTATTTGGAACCAGTCTGTTGTTCCATGTCCAGTTCTAACTGTTGCTTCCTGACCTGCATACAGATTTCTCAAGAGGCAGGTCAGGTGGTCTGGCATTCCCATCTCTTTCAGAATTTTCCACAGTTGATTGTGATCCACACAGTCAAAGGCTTTGGCCTAGTCAATAAAGCAGAAATAGATGTTTTTCTGGAACACATAGCCTGACTCAAAATGTTCAAATTAAAAATGAAATAGAATGAAAGGTAAAGGAAGAGGAAAAGGGAAAGGGGTGGAAAGAAAGGGATGGGAAAAGAAAAAAAAAGGAAAGAAAGGAGAAAGGTAAGAAGGGGAGGAAAGAGAGGAGAGAAGAGGAAAGGAGCATTGAAACTAAAAGGGGCTTAGACTGGCTGGTAGCTGGAGCATCAGAGAGCTTGTTTATGACTACCACCCATTTCTTCCTTTATAAAATGGGAATGATGTTGATGACTACTTCAGAGGATTGCCATGAGGGAATTAAATAACAAAAGAAAGTACCTGGCACATAGTTGCTCATCAGATGTTGGTTTTCTGCCTTCCTCAGTGAGAAGTACTGCTCCCGTACCTGCCTGGGGATTTTATGTTGCTATTTTTATGGAGGCAGCCAGGCCTATATGTTGGGACTATGCAGAAGGTCTAAATTTTAATTTCAGAGAGGCCTTAATCCAGATAAGGCATTGGCTTCTATTGCTTTCAAAGAACCTAATGATCCGCTCAACTTTCTGCCCTGGTGGCCTTCTGTCTTAGCTAAAACCACTCCCTGCTTCCCCTGTCAGTTCTATTGCGTCACAGACTAGAAGGGCAGTGCTACCCCTATATATAGCCATCTTCAAGATTTCTGACAAATACCTAGAAGTTCAGCTTTAAATCATCCTACAAATGATCGAGTGCTACTCTTCAGATGTGTCCTAGTTTTAGTCCTTTTAGCCTTGGTTTCATAGGATCTTAAGATGAACTAAAGTTTTGTATGAATTTTCTTGATACCCATACTTCTTTCCTAGAGTACTGCCCAGCCTATAACCTTGAAATATGATATTTATGTTAATACAATGGTCTTACTGTTTGATCACAGCCGAGTGAACCAGTGACAGCATTGACCCAAGACTAGCCAATCGTATCTCCTTTTGCATGCATTTGGAATATGGACACAAAACAGTTACTCCACCTTGTAGCAAGCCAAGCAAATAGTCCATGAAGAGCAAAGTCTGCCAAGTTGGGGAGATATAAACCAATGTGAGTGAGTAGAAAAGCTCAATCTGCTGAGAGGAAGGGATGAAAAATTTGCCTAGGGAAGGAGAGATGAGAGCCAGGGTATCTCCAGAAACAGAGCAAGGACAGAGAGTGGATGGTTGATGGCTTTCCAGATCCTTTGAGCCTTGGCTGTAATTTCAGCATTTTATTTATGGATAATTTTCCTGTGACTGCACAATGCATTCCCTTGTTCTTAAGTTATATGAATGTATCTCTTATTTCGTTGCTGTTTTTCAGCCAAATATAACCAACACATGAGGCTAAGAGTCCTGTCTTTCAATTAGTCTTGGGGTAGAGTGTCTCCTGCCCCGACTGTCTTAACTCCACCTCCCACCTGCCTGCAACACTCTGCTCCCTAAGGCAGCCTCTGCCCTCTGGCTATGTCCAGATCTTTTGTAAGAGAAACGGTCCGCTGCCTAGATTCACTACTATATTCACTGCATACGTCATTCTCTTAACAAGTGTATGGGTAAAAAAGGGTGGGACCCACATTTTAAAAATAGAAACTTCTGAGAATTTTTAGGAGAAAGAAAGAATATTAAATCATATACATACACATGCACTGTAATTTTCCAGTTCAGGAGGGAAATGTTGAAAATTCCAAGAGAATATCTTTAGTTCTATTTCAAGCTCTGCTGCATCCAAAATAACATGACCTTGGGCAATCATGGCCTAGCAAAAATTCAATCTTTTAATCTTAAAAACAGGGATATTACCCATCTCTTGGTGTCATTGTAAGGATTCAATGAGAGAATGAATATGAGAATATTCTGGGAGCCATTCAGGGCTACACAAAAATAAGGAAACATCATTTCCTTTATAGGAAATATATTTAAAGGCCAGGGTTAATAGAACTGTCTCAATAGTAATACCAGTGAACTCAGAAGCATACATTTTTTATTTGAGATGTAAGTGACATATAACATTATGTAAGTTTAAGGTTTACAATGAGTTAATTTGATACATTTATATATTACAATTATCATTGTACTGTTAGCTAACACATCTATCTCATTACATAATTATCATTCCTATATTTGCTGAGATCTAGTCTCTGAGACACTTATTACTGTTGATGGTAATCACTATGCTGTGCATTAGAACTCTAGGTTTTATTCATCTACTAGTTGCAGGTTGATACTCATAAGCATTTCTCCAGTTCCTCTGTCTTCCAGCCTCTGGTAACCACCATTCCATTCTACGCTGCTTCAAGTTCAGTTTTTTCAAATTCCACATGTAACTGATATCACACAGTATTTGTCTTCCTCCATCTGACTTATCTCACTTAGTATAATGTCCTCAAATTCCACTCATGCCGTTGCATTTCCTGTGACTGTATAATATTCCATTTTATATACAGAGGTATATCAGAGATACTGCAGGTACAGTTCCAGACTACTGCAATAAAGTGAATAGCTCAATAAAGCAAGTCACACAAATTTTTTGGTTTCCAGTGAATCTAAAAGTTATATCTACACTATACGATAGTCTTTTAAGGGTACAATAGCATTATGTCTAAAACAATGTACACACATTAATTAAAAAACACTTTATCACTCAAAAATGTTAACCATCATCTGAGTTTTCTGCAAATTGTAAACTTTTTGTTGGTGGTGGGTCTTACCTCACTGTTGATGGCTGCTAACTGATCAGGGTGGTGGGTACTGAAGGTTGAACAGGTGATGGCAATTTCTTAAAATAGGACAATGAGGTTTCTCACAACAATTGACTCGTTCTTTCATGAATTATTTCTCTGTAACAGTAGAACTTCTTTCAGAACTAGAGTCAGTCCTCTCAAAACCTCTGCTTTATAAACTGTTTATGTAATTTTTGAAATTCATTGTTGTCATTTCAACAATCTTCAAAGTATCTTCACAGAAGTAGATCCCATCTCAAGAAACCACTTTGTTCATCCAAGTAATGAGCAGCTCCTCATCCATTAAAGTTGTGTCACGAGATTATAACAATTGAGTTACACCCTCAGGCTCCACGTCTAATTCTAGTTTTCTTGCAAATTCCATCACATATGCAGTTATCCTCTCCACTGGAGTCTTGAATCTCTTAAAGGCATGTATCTGTAAGGGTTGGAATCAGCTTCTTCCAAACTACAGATGATGCTGAAGTTTTGACCTCCTCCCATGAAACATGAACGTTTTTAATGGCAACTAGAATGGTAAATTCTTTCCAGAGTTCCTTTCTGACTTTGCCAAAGTCCATCAGAGCAATCTTTTCTTTAGCAGCTATAGCCTTATGAAATATATATTTTAAAAATAATAATATTTGAAAGTAGAAATTACTCTTTAATCCATGGATTGCAGAATGGATGCTGTATTAGTGGGTGTGAAAACCATTAATCTCATTCATTTTCACCAGAGCTCTTGGGTGACCAGGTTTGAAATGTGCAGTGACATTTTGAAAGGAATCTTTTTTTTTCTAGGCAGTAGGCCTCAACAGTGGTCTTAAAATATTCAATAAACTTTGTTGTAAATAGTTATGCTGTCTGTCACCCAAGCTTTGTTGGTCCATTTATAGAGCACAGGCAGAGTATATTTAGTATAATTCTTAAGGGCCTTAGGATTTTTATAATGGTAAACAAGCATTGGCTAAAACTTAAAGTCACGAGCTGCAGTGAGAAGAGAATATCTGTCCTTTAAAGCTTTGACTTCTCCTCTCTAGCTATGACAGTCCTAGATGGCATATTTTTCCAACATAAGCCTGTTTCACCTACACTGAAAATCTGTTGTTTAGTGTAGCCACCTTCGTTAATTTCTTAGCTAGACCTTGCGGATAATTTGCTATTGTTTCTCCATCAGCACTTGATGCTTCAGCTTGCACTTGTATGCTATGGAGATGACTTCTTTCCTTAAGCCTCAGGAATCAACCTCTGCCAGCTTCAGATTTTTCTCCTGAAGCTCATCACCTCTCTCAGCCTTCAAAAATTGAAGAGAGTCATGACCATGGTCTGGGTTAGGCTTTGGCTTAAGGGAAAGTTGTGGTTGGTTGGATCTTCTAATCACACCACTCGAAGTCTCTCATTTCAGCAGTATGATTGTTTCACTTTCTTATCAGAGCAGTAATGTAATTGGCCTAATTTCAATACTATTTTATCTCAGGGAATAGGGAGATGCCTAAAATGGTAAAGCGTCTGTCTACAGTGTGGGAGACCCAGGTTTGATCCCTGGGTCGGGAAGATCCCCTGGAGAAGGAAATGGCAATCCACTCCAGTACTATTGCCTGGAAAATCCCATGGACAGAGGAGCCTGGTAGGCTACAGTCCATGGGGTCACAAAGAGTCTGACATAACTGAGCGACTTCATTTTCACTTTCACTTTCAAAGAGAAGGAGAGATATGGGGAAATGGTTGGTCAATGGAATAGTCAGAACACATTCACCATTTTTCAATTTAGGTCACCATCTTATATGGGTTCAGTTCATGGCTCCCTGGAACAATGACAATAGTTACATCAAAGATCATTGATCAGCGAGATCACCATAACAAATCTAATAATAATATAAAAGTTTGAATACTGCAAGAATTACCAACATGTGACACAAAGAAAATGAGCAGATGCTATTNTAATGAGTAGAATCTTTGAATCTTTTATTTTGGGTAAACTGCATGGCTATTCAAAGAGCAGCAAAAACTTAACCAATCATAACCAAAATTAACTATGTTTCTTCCCTCCCCTCTGCCCTATTCCCCAAGGTTAAAATTTTAACTTGGTATAAAAATTGAATTTTAACTTTATGTTCTCCATGTCATAATTAAAACATGAGTAGTCAAATGAAACTGCCATTGCATGCCTTATTTCATGTTACCATCACAGCATTTAATCAGATTGGAAGGTAGCTGGTTTCCCTATATATTAAAGGGACAAAATTTATAACTCAGGGCTATCAGACAGAAAGTTACCTGCTCCAAGTGGGAGAACAAAGTCATGTTTCAGGAGTCATCATGACCTTGCAGTGATCTAATATGGGAACTGAAGCCATGGAGTTCTTTCTTCAATCAATCTCAACTAAAATCTGCACCACCACCACCCGCAACACACACACACAAACTACATATAGAAAACAAACTTCTGCCTGCCAAAGGGAAAGGTGGGGGGTAGGGAAGAATAAATTAGGAGTTTGGGATTAACATATACACAAACCACCATATATATATACACCACATATATCTCTTTTATATACCATATATAAAAGAGATAACAAGGATCTACTGTATAGCACAGGAAACTCTACTCAGTATTCTGTAATAACCTACATGAAAAGAACCTGAAAAAGAATGGATATATGTATATGTATAACAATTGCTTTGCTGTATGCTGCTGCTGCTGCTGCTTATGCTGCTGCTGCTGCTGCTGCTGCTGCTGCTGCTGCTGCTGCTGCTACTACTGCTGCGTCACTTCAGTCGTGTCCGACTCTGTGCGACCCCATAGACGGCAGCCCACCAGGCTCCCCCGTCCCTGGGATTCTCCAGGCAAGAGTACTGGAGTGGGGTGCCATTGCCTTCTCCAATGCGTGAAAGTGAAGTTGCTCAGTCGTGTCCAACTCTTAGCGACCCCATGGCCTACAGCCTGCCAGGCTCCTCCGTCCATGGGATTTTTCAGGCAAGAGTACTGGAATGGGGTGCCATTGCCTTCTCTGCATACAGTCCATGAAATTCTCCAGGTCAGAATACTGGAGTCGGTAGCCTTTCCCTTCTCCAGGGGATCTTCCCCACCCAGGGATCAAACCAGGTCTCCCGCATTACAGGTGGATTCTTTACCAGCTGAATCACAGGGAAGCCCCTAGGGACTTAATAAGGGTATAATGAGAATAATAAGGGTAAAAAAGAAAATGATCTAGTTCTTATCCTCAGAGAGCTTTTGCTCAGTCAGAAAACAAGGCAATTTTATTTAATTCAGCACTCATTCATGCATTCATCACTCATACATTCAATAATCCAGTCAACTAACATCCATGAATATACAGTACTCCATGTTAAGAGTACATTGCATCAGCTGCTTCCCAGGTGGTGCTAGTGGTAAAGTGCCTGCCTGCCAATGCAGGAGATGTTAGAGACGTGGGTCCAGTCCCTGGGTCTGGAAGATCCCCTGGAGAAGGAAATGGCAGCCTACTCCAGTATTCTTGCCTGGAGAATCCCATGGACAGAGGAGCCTGGCAGGCTATAGTCCGTAAGGTCGCACAGAGTCAGAAAATATAGGGACACATCAACTAATATGATTTTTAAAGAACATCCCAGTTCCTATCCTCAAGCAGTTAATAATCTGGTCAGGTAAGAGGTAAAGAAATAACTATAATTCCTTCTTTTCTTCATTGTTGTTCCCTTTAGCTCTCCTTCCTTTTTCCTTCCTTATCTTCCTTCCTCTCTTTCCTTAGTCCAATTACTATTTAGACAACCTTGGCAAGTAAAGGCTGTGATAATTATCTTCCAATATCTCTGCCTCATGGTATTCACACCCTTGCTAATCTCCTTCCAGAATGATCTATGTAACCAATAGGATACTGTGGGAATGATGGTTTGGGACTCTTGAGGAGGGGTCTTAAAAGCTTTACAATGTTGCTTCAGTTTCTACTATACAGTCAAGCGAATCAGCTTTTTTGGATTTTCTTCCCAGGCAGGTCACTACAGAGCATTGAGGAGGTTCCCGGAGATATACAGTAGGTTCTCATTAGTAATCTGTTTTATACATAGTATCTATGACACCATTGCTTCTATCTTGCTCTCTTGGGTCACTTGCTCTGCGGGAAGCCAGCCTGATGTTTCATAAGGGTACACAAGGAGTCATATAGACAGGGTCACACAGCGAGAAACTGGGGCCTCTTGCCAACAACCAGCAGTAATTGAGTAGGTATGTGAGTGAGCTGACTTGGGAGCAGATCTTTCAAACCCAGTGAAACCATTAATGACTGCAGTCCCACTGACATTTTGACTGCAAATTTGTGGAAGATTCTAAGCCAGATATATGAGAAAAAACAGTAAATACCTAATTACAAGTGTGAATAGACACATTACGAGATTTGCTATTGTGGAGACAGGAACAGAGCACACACATAGAAGCAGGTTACCCAACTTGGCCTAGCAAAATTGGACAATGCATCACAGAAAGAGGCAAAAGGTTAGATTTAATGCTACTCAAGTACTGGGACCCAGCTATGCAAAGCTACAGAGTTGTGAGCAAACTTCAGAATGTAGTTTATGAGAGTAACCACCATTTTTGAATGGCCAGGAAATAAGATTATTCTCCAGGCATTAAACAATGAAATCTATACATTATGAATTAGCATTGAGATATTCAAAAGAAACTTTAAAAGCAAGAATGGCTCTTACACCTGTAACCAGATTAAGAATACTCAAATATGTGAAGAAATAATCATAGGAAGTTTTCATAGGATGAGTAAGATTAAGTGAACTGAAGTGAAAGTCACTCAGTCATGTCCAACTCTTTGTGACCCCATGGACTATACAGTTCATGGAATTCTCCAGGCCAGAATACTGGAGTAGATAGCCATTCCCTTCTCCAGGGGTTCTTCCCAACCTAGAGATCGAACCTAGGTCTCCCACTTTGTAGGCCAATTCTTTACTAGCCGAGCCAGTATGGCCAGTGCCTATCCAAGCCTTATCTGCAAGGTGGGGGGGAGAGAATGCTGTCATGCTAATACAAGTATCCTGCCTACCTGAAAGGTATACCCCAGTACTGATGAGTAGGATATTATCAGAATTTGAGGTTACAAAGCATAAGAAGCATTGACAAGTACACTCTTCTATATTTAAAATGGATAACCAATGAGGTCCTACTGTATAGCACAGAGAACTCTGCTCCATGTTACATGGCAGCCTGGATGGGAGGGCAGCTGGGGGAGAATAGATACCTGTATATGTGTGACTCAGTCCCTTTGCTGTTCACCTGAAACTATCACAGCATTGCTAATTGGCTATTTCTGTTGTTTACTCCAATATAAAATAAAGCGTTTAAAAAAAAAAAAAAAGAAGCATACCACTTACTCCCCCTCACTGTGCTCTTAAAAGAGTGATGTGTTTATGCAGTATATCTAATCCAGCGGAGAGTTTTAGATCTTATTACAATTTAGTAAACTGGCACTCTGGCTTCATACATCAGGTCATTGTGACTGTGGGTAGAAATAGTATCAAGAACAGATTTCTGGACCCTCCAAGGATGCAGACCAGACTAAGCCCTCTTTAATCATCTGATTGGTGATGAGCTGATCTTCCCACCACCACCCCCAAGTACATGTTCACTGCATCAGCAGACTCTACCTGCTTTTCCAAGCATGATAGCAAAAAGCAGGAATTCTGGAGTTGACACCACTTAGATGTAAATCCAAGCAACCTGAAATTGGGCGAGTTACTTAAGCACACTGTGCCTCAGTTTGTAAGTCACTCTGTGTCTCATATTCAAAAGAGTAATTATAGTGGTACACATCTCATGGGATTGTTGTGAAGACTAAAGGAGTGAGTAACACACATTAAGGGTTTAATACACTATCTGGTTCCATATTATTACTATTTTTCCATCAAAAGTTTCTACAGAGGAAATTCCAGTACCTGCAAATAGTTCATCCACTCATAAAATACAAATGGGAAAGTGAAAACAAAAGATGAGAGGCCACATACGGAGGACCTTGGAACTTAGACTTTATTCTAAAGGCCATTAAAACCATTGAAAGAATGTAAGTTAAGGATTGGTAATTAAATGTGCACATAGGAAGCTCAGAGTTGTAGCAGGTAGAGGGTGATTTACGAAGGGTGGAAAGCTGGAGCTGGGGAAACAAACTAGGTAACCGGGGCCACAGTTCCACAGTCACAGTGGTGATTGCAAAAAGACTAGGAATTCAAAAGTGATTCAGAAAATAGAGTAATAGGGCATCGTAATTGGCTAGATAGACTTCCCTGGTAGCTCAGCTGGTAAAGAATCTGCCTGGAATGCAGGAGACTCCAGTTCAATTCCTGGGTGAGGAAGACCCCTAGAGACGGGGTGGGCTACCCACTCCAGTATTCTTGGGCTTCCCTGCTGGCTCAGACAGTAAGAATCTGCCTGCAATGCAGGAAATCTGGGTTCAATCCTTGGATTGGGAAGATCCCCTGGAGGAAGGCATGGCAACCCACTCCAGTATTCTTCCCTGGAGAATCCCCATGGACAGAGGAGCCTGGCAGGCTACAGTCCACAGGGGTCACAAAGAGTCGGACGCGACTGAGCGATTAAGCACAGTACAATCAGTTAGATATGGGGTGCAAAAGAGCACTGTGGTCAGGCTGGGATAAAATACAGTTCCTCCTCAGGGGACCATATGCCAGTCACTTATTCACTCTGTGCCTCAGCTTACTCATCTGTAAACTGAGGACATTAATAGTACTTACCTCACAGGAGTGCATAGGTGTTAAGGTTTTAATAAAATTTAAAATGTGAATTATAATGACACAGGACCTCACATGGTTGGTATATCAGAGTGCTTAGAACAATGTACTATAGAAATGAGCTAGGATATGTCTCAGGCTGGTAACTCATCTGGTAAAGAAACCACCTGCAGTGCAGGAGATGGTTTGATTCCTGGGTCAGGAAGGTCCCCTGGAGAAGGGATAGGCTAACTACTCCAGTATTCTTGGGCTTCCCTGGTGGCTCAGATGGTAAATAATCTGCCTGCAAAGCAGGAGACTTGGGTTCAATCTGTGAGTTGGGACGATCCCCTGGAGGAGGGTATGGCAACCCCCTCCAGTATTTTTGCCTGGGAAATCCCATGGACCGCGGAGCCTGGCTGATTACAGTCCATGGATTAGCAAAGAGTCAGGCACAACTGCGGGACTAAACACAGCACATACAGGCTTGGGTGGGTGGGTGAGTGGTAATGTGAATCACCAAGATGTGGAAGGGAAAAGTAGAAGCAAACGTTCCAAAATGATAAGTATGAGGTGCTCATGCTAACCAAGTATATAGGTTCAGCATGCATGTGCGTGTGTGTGTTGTGTGCATGCAGGCTTACACATGCATGCTCACTAGTGTCACACAGTGACAAATCTTGTGCATATATTATCTTATTTACAGGAGAGATCACTATTACTGAAATAGTAATTACAATAAATAATATATTTTACAAATGAAGTTGAGACTTTGATCAAGCAACACTGTATCTGCCTCATAAGGTCACTATAATGATTGAATGAGATATCTGCACAATGGCCTAGTACCTAGTAAGGACTCAGAAAAGAGTTGTTATTAACAATGTTAGTGTGGTCATGTTGTTGCTAATGTGCTTTGCCTGAGGTTAGACAGCTACTGAGCAGCAAGGTTTGGATTCAAATCCAGGGCTATCCAACTTCTAAGCAGAGGCTGATAATCACTGTTAGTGAATAGGCCTGTGGCCCCTACAGTGTAGATGGCTCAGAGCTAAGTGGTATAAATGATGTACACAGACCAAAGCACATAGAGGCTTTAAGGTCTTACAGGCATTGCCAGACAGTCTGGTTAAAAAGAAAAAAAGTATTCAATGTGAAATGAAGACCCCCTTGACCAGAACAATGAATCATCAATTGGGTTTTAAAATTCAGTTGGGTGAGGGGAGTTGAGAGGGTGCCTCAGGCAGGAGTGTCAGGGTGAGCAGAGCCCAGAAGGTGTAAATGAATAGAAGGTGTACTGGTGATGGAGAGAAGCCACACCAGAAAGTGTCAGATCCCCAGACACAGTTGCGTACAAATCTAACTACTCTAATGCCCTACAATTAAGCCTAAGCATTGCCTCTAGGACTGACTTGGAATCAAACTGGTTGTCAAAAGGAAACCAGCCAGGACTGTGTTTGCTTGGTGCTGCTGCAGGAGTTACACTCGTAAGAAATCGTGGGAGGTGCACATGGAGCTCCCCACCCGCTGGGGTTGATAATCCAAGCTGATTGTACACATTTCCAAAGCTTCCCGTGTGAGAAGGAAAAAATAAAAATGTTCTCTCAACATTTTTGAAGTTCATAAATGTGGCAAACGTTCAATAACTATATTTAACTCTCTTGCATATTCCCTGGCTTTTGAAATATATTAAACCAACAATTTCACACAGTTGACAAGAAAGGCACATTTTTCTGCTCCTTTTCCATTCACCCTTCAAGGTAACCCTCCATGTTCAAGCCTGTCTTGAAGACTGGGCTCAAAATGTCACCTTCTCAAAAGTTGTCCCTTGCTAAACCTGCCTCTTGGATTGAGCTCTTCCTTGGCTAGGTATTTTGCTGTTGGATGTGAGCAAAGTCCTGGGGGCAGGCAGAGGAATGAAAGGATGGGAAGAGAAGGTGCAGAGTCTAACATCCACAAGGCAGAAACTTAGAAGCGAACAGTCAAGATCTGCTGTGCCTTTAATTGTTCCTGTTGCACTGCAGACATTCCTCTAGGTTCCTGCTGCCTGAATCAGGGTCCTTGGACCAGAGTCATCATGATCCCCTGGGTGCTTGTAAAAAAAAAAAAAAATGCAGACTCAAACCTTGCCCTAGACCTACTGAATCAAAATCTTCATTTTTTTTTTTTAATAAGCTTCTCAGGTGATCCGTATGCACACTGAAATTCTAGAAGTACTGCTAATGTAGACTTCTCACACTGCAGTACAGCTGTTTGTTGCCTGGCTCTGCCTACGCTGTGGTTCCTCCAAGGATGAACTGCATTTTAGGGACCCCTGTAGCCCAGTGCCCAGGAAGCAGAAATAGGTACCACATAGTCTGTACTTACTATTTGTCAAGTGGTGATATATATACTTTCAATCATTTAATCTTTGCAACGATGCTACGAGGTCACCATTATTTCCATTTTGCAGGTAACAACACAATCAGGGCTGGAAGACTAAATCATTCACCTGAAGTCACAGAAATAGAAAGCAAGAGCACTGGCACTCAGCTGGTCCTGTCAGACTACCCAAACCGACCTCTTCCCTACTGTTCTAGATACTTCCCTAGGTGTTTCACAGGTAGTTATGGAATTACAGAGGATTTGCTGTGCACAGTCACGGACTGAGGCTCTGCTTCTTCCTGTCATGAAGTGAAAGGACCGGGGCTGCAGTTTTCATTTTCCAGGTGCAGAAGCATCCTGTCTGCGTCCACGGAAGGGGCCTGGAACTAGACTAGGAATTCCGCACACCCCCTCCCCACCCCTTCCTCTTGTAAGATCCGCAAGTGTTAGCAAGCCCTGCCGACAAGCCATCCGTCAGGCAGAAGGCAGCCCAGAGCCCTTAAATAACACATTCTCACTGCCTTCCGCGGAGAGCATGGAGACAAACCGCGGATGTGAAAGGTGTCGCTGGGATTACCAATGACGTGCTAATGGCTGCTCAGGCAATCTCCCAGCCTCCTGCGCTCTGAGTCACCCGCTCCCTTTGGAGCCTGTGCTCACGTCATTAAGGGACCGAGAGCTATTCACAGATCACTGACTAAAGGCAAGCTTGAGCCCGGCCTGCACCCCCCGGCCCTCTCCGAAAGACTAAGGTCACGAACTGGAGGCCCTGAAGCTTTTTATCAAGGCCACAATGAAGAAGGAAGGAAAGACAAAGCTTTCTCTCTTCCTCTCCCCCATCCTTTTAGCTATACTTTTGCAGATGCGAACTTTCCTCTTGTTCCAGAATATGTTGGAAACTCTTTGCAAGGAACAAGCAGGATCTTGGGGAGGGATATACTTTTGACAGTTTATTATTATTCTAAAACACTTTTTAATGCTATTTTTAATTCCACAGACATTTCATTACTAACCAACCCAGGAGATTTCAGTTTCTAGAATACATACACACAATTTCTTTTTTTGGATTCTTTGTGACTGCTTGGTTGAATTGACTGTAATCTCCCATGTTTGTTCTTTCCCTAATGTGAGCATCTAAAAGACTAGGAAACAGTAAGTGTAATATTTCCAGACACCACATTTTCTCTTAGCCTGACTTAATCCTTTGAAGTAAAACATCACTTGGTTTCCCCACTGGGCTCTTCTCCCTAAAATAAAATCACAGGTCTGCTTCGGTCATTCTGTCAATATCTGTGACACTTAGATATTTCCAAGTCAACTTTCAGGGAGTCACAACTCGACAAGTTTAAAAAGTACTATATTTAGCTGCAATTGGGGAGTGATTTGGGAATGAAGACTGAAACTGAAGAAGCAAGATGGGGTAGAGTATTTTGAGGGAAACAGGTAACAACTGCATTTTTTTTTGTTTGTTTGTTTTTCCTGAATAAACCAGGATCTGTTTAATGGCCTATCTCAAAACCAATCCTTTCATTTTTACAAGACTGAGTTCTTCAAGGTTAATCACAGGTTTTCTCCAAGAAGATAATTTTCCTGATTGGCAGAAAAGAAGGTTATTCATTATATAAAGCAAACTGGCTGGTGATACGGTTAGCCTAATTTGCTTTCTATGCTAATACCAAAAATGCAAAGTTAAACATTTGGTTGGTGAAGAAAATTTCACACTGGAATTATTAAGATCAGTCATCAAAGTGATGAGAAAAGGGAACAATTTTTTCGAGACTTCCAGCCTTCTTGAACTCTGATATCTAGTCTGAGAGCAGAGTTCTCAGTGTCAATTACATGGTTCAGTCAAAGAATGACCATGGAGAAAAAAAAGTAACAGATCTCCTACTCCTATTAAAATAAGAATCAGGTTTAATATAGACACATTTTTCTCTAGGTGTGTTGAAAAAAATATCCCCTTGGGAAATGTCATTTGGAGAAAGAGATCTTCTTGAACAAATAAAATTTTACTTTATGAACTTTTACAAAGGCCTAATTGCAATTCTGCTTATAAGCATGGGAACATGACTAGTTTATTTAGAGAATCTGGGGCACCTGGTACGTTGAAGAGCCATAGGCGGTTTCTTGATTATGTGCACCTTGAGTTTTGATTCTTGTTCAGCTGCTCAGTCATGCCTGCCTCTTTATGACCCCATGGGACTGTGGCACACCAGACTGCAGCAAACTTCTCTCAGAGTTTGCTCAAACTCATGCTGATTGAGTCAGTAATGCCATCCAACTATCTCATCCTCTGTTGCCCGCTTCTCCTCCTCCCCTCAATCTTTCCCAGCAACAGCATCTTTTCCAGTGAGTCGGCTTTTCACATCAGGTGGCCCAAGTATTCGAGCTTTAGCTTCAGCATCACTCCTCCCAATGAATATTCAAGATTGATTTCCCTTAGGATTGACTGGTTTGATCTCCTTGCTGTCCAAGGGTTAGGTATGTTTAAAAACAAACACAAACACATATACACTCAAATTATAAGTTATCATCATAGAGTTACATGTGTTACCAATGGCCACCAGAATTTCTATTTCATTCTGTTTTCCCCAGTGATTGATGTATCTGGGGAATAAAGCAGTGCTAATACCTAGCTTCAGACTATTCTGGAGCCAACTTGAAGATGATTTCCAGGTTGTTGGATGGAATAGGATGAGAGAGCAATTTCTGCACAGTTCATTTGTTGACAATGAACTAATTTGAAGAGGTTCCTTGGAAATCCACCAGAATGATGGGACAAGGGGATATCAACAAAGTTATCTTCACCTGTAACACCAAGATCATGCTGCTGGAAATTCAGGCAACCGTCCTCTCCTAAGGTCTGAGAAAGAATCCACCACCAAGTACTTACACTGTTCTACATTCTTATCTTCATGAACTTATTTAATATTTTCAATAACGCTGTGAGGAAGGAATCACTATTGTTACTTGTTGAATTTTAAAAACTCAAGTGATTCACAAATCATAGGTAGTGAGCATTTCAAGCCTACTTGGAGGAGCATGTATATGTGTGTTTGTGTGTAAACAGAGAAGGGGAGGCTGTATTTAGAATGATCTGGAAGCCCCTTGCAACTGTTTCTCTTGAAAAGAAACTAGACTTATTACAGTAGTTGCCTGGAGCATTTTTAAACTAATTTTAAACACATTACCTCCGGAGAGAAATGTTCTTGCTACCTTACTGTTTAAAAAATAAAAGTATATTCAATCTATTTTGCTGCTTCCCATACTTTCTACATACTTCATGTGCGTTATTTTAAATAGGGACAAGGAAGTACCTGGGTAAGGGAACACACCTATAGTTAGCCAGAGCCCCAGTAAACAAATAGTAGACGGAGAAGCCAAAAAGAATTAAAGCTTTGGAATAAGGCAGACCTATGTAAGCTCCACCACTTTTATCTCAGTGATCCTGCTGAAGGTTATTAAGCTCTCTGAGTTTCAACCTCCACATCTATAAAATAAGCAAATCATGATATTCATGGAGTGACTGTAAGGATTAACTAAGAAAAGTAGACTTTTAAAGAACCTGGCATTGTTGTTGCTTGGCAAATGTCAATTCTTTGTTGCATGCTTTCTTGGGCAACCCAGGAGCTGTTGGAGGTCCCAGGACCAAACCAAGGAGATGGCGCTCAGAGAAACCTAGACAGGTCCACACCCAACTCTGTCTTAGATGAGCTTCAAGCCAAAATTCACCCCCAAGGGAGAATAAAGTCCCTAGAATTTAGAGATATCTTTTCTAATTCCTGGAGGCCTTATGACAGCATATTGAACTTTATATAAAGGTCTTTTAGCCAACTTGATAAATTTTGATGACTAATATTTAGAAATAATTTTGTCAAGGATTTAACCCTTCACCACATGGGCTAGAAAGAGTAAGCCTCTTTTGTGTCATTCTTACAATAATTGCTATGATTGCTAAAGATAACTAGGCAATAATAGAACTGTTTTTAAAATTAATTTTTTCTCACAGTCTGAAATTGAAAGAGTCCATTCATAGTCTAAATAGAAAGTTTTATGTTTCTAATGATATAGTGTCATCCATGCTTCAAGCATCAGTTCTTAATTGTCAGTTCCTCATTTCAGATTGATATTTTGAGCTGAAGTAAAATATTTGTGGCTTAAATACATTGGCGTCTTCATCATTACTATCTTGAAGTATAGCCAGGATCATTGGTCAAACAGAGAGACTATTGAAATAAAACTGAAGACAAAGCAAAAATTACTCCATTTTCCTAAATAACATCATGAGTTCCTGAGTCATTTATATGTGCCTACCATGTTCCAGGCCTCATACTAGGAATCCTAAGGAAAGATTTTGATTTTAATGAGCTAACATTCTTGAGAGACTCCCTCTCAAGCAGGGTTTCTCAAAATTGACACTATTGATGTTGGGGCCAGGGATGATTGTTTGTCGTAGGAACTGTATCCTATATACTATGGGTTATTTATCCCTGACCTCTACCACTAGTGCCAGTGACACCTCCTTTCTCATTACTGACAGCCAAAAATCTCCAGACATTGACAAATGTCCCCAGGGAAGAAGCTGGGGGCAAAGTTGTGCCTGGTTGAGGGCCACTGGTCTTGATGCGAATACCAATTAGTAACTGCCATTGGTGGAAGTTCCCTGTACTGTTCTTGGTCCAAGTCACCTAAATTTCCTGGTTCAAATATAACTTCTAGGCTATTTTTGGCTTCCTGGAAAAGTTTATGACACAACATCTCAATATAACTCCGATGCGGTCACACACACACATAAAATGTAAACCTTTCCCAAGCAACTTATAATTTTCAGGAGGGAAAAAAGATACTAAATGAATTGCTTGGGAGGCTTTGGTATCTATCAGATCCAATAATGAATGCAGTTTACGGAGCACTGTTGCATAGAATGTAGCTTTTGCAGAAGGCATCATAGAAGAAGTCTCTTGTGACCACTGGAGAAACTGTCTCCCCCACACTTCCGACTCTATAATGATCTATACCTATCTTTCACCTGGATTCCAAAAGTTTCACATGACTTAAAATATGTTATCAGCCACATAAAAAAATATATTTTTTAAAGCAACAAACAAAAATGAAACACCTTAGGAAAACTCTCCTTCATTTAGGATCATTTAGATGGGAGGTATTGCTATTGGATTTTCTCTAAAGTGTCAACTCAGATCAACTGGTAGTGGCTGTCTGGAGTACTGGGCTGGGAAAAGTTCCTAGATCACACGTGCTAGAGGGAAAGAATGCCATGTTTGATTAGTGATGTTTATGGTATTCACTGAATAGAAGAGTAAATTGTATATACCTGCTATTTGCCACCCTCGATCCAGACACCGTTTTCAGTGCTAGCGTTCATTATTTACATAGACTGGTTACCTCCATAGATGAAGTCTATAAACGGGCTTGCTGTGTCCAGTTCTACCTTCAGTATGATTCATGTTAGTCTACTTGTTTCTACTAAACAATTTGTAGAACTGTGTTTTTCTTTCTAATAGGTTATATCATGAGCAAGTCAAACTAAAACACATCTCAAGACAATGATTAGGAGTAATACAAGGCTTCTCTGAGGATTTATTGATCTTTCAGTTTTTCTTTTCAGAGAGGTATAACCTAAGAGCGTGGACATATGCCACCCATGATCTCTAGGTTCTTCTTTACATTGTTTTATTGAAATCTATATATACCTTGCTCTGTTTAAACAGTTACTTATTTATTCATTTAGTAAATATTTATTTAAGGTCATCATTGTGCAAGTAAAATGCCAAATCAGATGTAAACTCTTCCCATAGGGACCTTACAATCTAGCAGAAGACATAAAAAATGCATACATTACAAAGTTGGGCTTCCCTTGTGGCTCAGCTGGTAAAGAATCCACTTGCACTGCGGGAGACCTGGGTTTGATCCCTGGGTGAGGAAGATTCCCTGGAGAAGGGAAAGACTACCCACTCCAGTATTCTGGCCCAAAGGATTCCATGGACAGTCCATGGGGTTGCGAAGAGTCGGACACGACTGAGGGACTTTCACTATACAAGGTTATGAAAGATAAAAATGACAAGTGCCAATGAAGAAATTTTTTAGAAAACAATTGTAGGAAGACTACAAGGTAGAGATTCCCTTCGAAGTGTGAGATCAGCAAAGAGCGAGACTTGAAGCACTGGTAAGATTATGCTGGCAGAGAAAGAAAACATTCTACACAGCAAAGAAGCCTGTAGGAAAAGCAGAGATGAAAGTTTGGGATATATATTAAAAAAAAAAAAAAACACAACAAGTAGCTCTGTTGGGATGGAACACAGTAATAAAAAAAGATAACAGGAAATAAAGTTGGAAAGACGGAGGACTCAGACCTACTCTGAGTGTAAAATCAGAGTAGGTAGACGTGCTCTTTTAACAGATGAAACTCCAGTTATACTTATTGGAAGAGAGAGTTGGGTCATAACCCCCTTCTTTTTTAATTTATGTTTCATGAACATGATTCAGTTGTTAGAAGAATGGGCTGCTTGCCTACTTACCAAAGGGAACCTGGCAGCCTCCTCTATGCTGATGACAGTTTTATTTTTATAAACTGGGAGTGGCTTTGAGAAAAGGATGGATTCTTTCTGCTAATTACCAGACGCATTATTCTTTGTATACTATACAAAAATAGAGATCAGTTTATTTGATATTCATTCTTTCATTTTAAATACAGGTTTAAATGTTGACTTCTAGAACTCTACACAACTGGACAGTTTTTCAACTATATGGGGGACATTTGCTATCTGCTCTTGCAAAATGGTAGAGCCTGTTGCATATTCTTCAGGGAATAAATGGAGATGATTTTACAGCTGAAGCAGCTAAAAGATGTAATTGTAGTAACTATTGTGATTGAAAGAGCCTATTGTGAGAGCCTATGATGTGACAGACTCTTTGAACCATGAACTGTAGCCCGCCAGGCTCCTCTGTTCACCGAACTTCCCAGGCAAGATAATTGGAATGGGTTGCCACTTCCTTCTCCAGAGACAGACATTGTATAAACTCTTATTTAGTTCTTCATTCTGTAAATGTTAATGGAACACCTACTATATAGAAGATGTGCTAAGCACTGTGATAGAATGGTCAGTAATGAGAAATAGGTTTCAACTTTCAAGAAGCATAGAGTCCACTAGGAGGATTAGTCAAATGATCATAAATTAAAATTATGAATTGACAACAGAGCTGTGCAGGAACAATAACAAGGTTCTCGGAAAACATATAAGAAAGAAAAGAACCCAACGCAGACTGTGAGGTCAAGAAAGACTGACTCAGGAAGATCAGTAAACAAAAGTGGGTTGCATAGAAGGAGAAACATTCTGATCAAAGGGAACACAAAAGATCCGAAGCAGTAGGGAGTGTGGCATGTTTGAAGAATTCAAAGAGAGCCAGTAAATTCAAAAACAAAGAAAGTTGAAGAGAAGAATGTGTGATGAGAGATAGGTAAGGTGAGATAAGGTAAGAATTTAGTATAAATCTATGAACAAAGAGAAAACAGAAAGGTTTGAAGTTTGGAGAGTTTAGACTGGAAATCTGATGAGATTTCCATTGTGAGAATGTTACTTTCACTGCAATGTAGAAATAGAAAGAAGGCCAAGTTGTCGGTGTGAATTCTTTAGATGCTGTCACAGTAACTTGGGCAGGAGCCAAGGGTTTGTACTAAGGAACACGTAGGGGACATAAAGGGAAGAGAGTGAGGTGAGTGGCTATGATAGATGTGTATGTGGTGACATTGGCCAGATCAAAGGATTTGAGGAAAATGAAGAAAGCAAGAGAGATGTTAAGGATAAGATGTAGATTCTAAAATACAGAACTGGATATACAGTGGTGCAAGTCATTCCCAAGGGGCACAAGAAACATGGAAGGAGTCTGATTTTGACAGAAGGGAGCAACAATCTCCTCCTAAGTCTCCTATGATATACTGTGTTTGCTAGTTCCATTTTACAGATGAGGAACCTGAGACTCATAAGGGAAACAACCCTAGTTTCTCTTTTTATAAAGGACAGAGCCCAGATTGGAGCTTTGGTTTATTACTCAAAAGTCTTGAGGGTTTTTTTAGGCTAATACATTGACTTGTGGATTTTAAGGTACAGAACTCTGACTGACTACTTAATAACATTACTACAAGAGTCAAATGGCTTCAAAGAATGAAGCAGTACCTGACACACAGTAAGAACTCAATAAGGACTAGCTATTGTTATTATTACTATTATTAATTATATCTGGATTTGGGACTTTCTCACTTCCAGCTTGTTTCCTTATAGGAAAATCTCCTTCCTCAGAAATGCCTTTGATTTTCTCCTCTATCGATCCATCATTTCTTCATGCAAAGCCCCATTTAAGATTCATCAACTCACAAAAGTCTCTGCCAGCAAAATCTCATCTATTATTTCTGTCAACAAATACATGTCTATTCCTGTTCTAGATATAGAGTACTTCAGTCAACCAAAGTTGTTGCTTTCTTAGATCTTACATCCTAGGGAAGAAAGACAGTCACTAGATCAGTAAGCATTTAAATTATATAACCTGATATAATTTGTCTTTTGCCATGCAGTATAAATATTATTTGGGGCTTCCCAGGTGTCACAGTGGTAAAGAATCTGCCTGTCAATGCAGAGATTCTGTTTTTATCCTTCCTGGGTCAGATAGATCCTCTGAAGTAGGAAATGACAACCCACTCCAATATTCTTGCCTGGAAAATTCCATGCAGAGAGGAGCCTGGGGTCTACGGTCCATGGGATCCCAAAGAGTTGTCCATGACTAAGTGACTGAGCATGCACGTGATAAATCCTGTTTAAAAATGAAACAAACAAACAAAAAGGGTACAGAGAAGCGTGATAGGATGGACCTGCTATTTCATCTTAGGTAGCCAAGGAAAGAGCCTTGACTATTTGCCATGTGAGTAGATAAACAAATGAAGCCATGGGGTAAGACAAGTGGAGAGAAGCAAGACGGACTGTGCTTGATCTCATGAAGGAAAAGGAAGATGGTCGATGTGACTGAAACAACAAGGAAAAGAGAAAGAAGTCGGAGATGAGGTAGAGTCAGATTATGAGCCAAGAAAGGGACATTGGAAGCTATTCTGGAGTGTTTTAGGAGAGAAGAAAGGTGATCTCACTTTGGTTTTACATTTAAAACCCTCTCACTCTGTGTTGATGTAGTACATACATACAATGGAATATTACATGTATGCCAAAACCAGTAGAGTACTGTAAAGTAAAATAAAATAAAATTAAAAAAAAAAAAAGAAAATACGACAACTCAAAACCTATGGTATGTGGAACAACAGGCTGGTTCCAAATAGGAAAAGGAGTACGTCAAGGCTGTATAAAAAAATAAAGAAAGAAAGAAAAGGAAAAAAAAAAAGTAAATGGATTAAATCCTCCAGCTAAAAGACACAGATTGACTGTATCTGTGTTTCTGTGGAGATAAAAACAAGACCCCTATATATGCTGGCTACGAGAGACCCACCTTACATCTAGGGACACATACAAACTGAAAGTGAGGGGCTGGTAAAGATATTCCATGCAAATGGAAATTTAAAAAAAAAAATGGAGTATTCATATCAGATAAAATAGACTGGAGGAATCAACCTTCCTGACTTCAAAGTATACTACAGAGCTATAGTCATCAAGACAGTATGGTACTGGCACAAAGATAGAAATATAGACCAATGGAACAAGATAGAAAGCCCAGGGAGAAACCCATGTAGCTATGGGCACCTTACCTTTGACAAAGGAGGCAAAAATATACAATGGAAAAATCTCTTCAATAACTTGTGCTGGAAAAACTGGACAATTACATGTAAAAGAATGAAACAAGAACAACTCCTAACACAATACTCAACTCAAAATGGGTTAAAGACTTAATTGTAAGGTCACAGGTAGTACATTCCTTGACATAAATCACAGCAAGATCCTCTATGACTCACCTCCTAGATTAATGGAAATAAACAAATAGGACCTAATTAAACTTAAAAGCTTTTGCACAGCTAAAGAAATTCTAAAGTGAAAAGACAACCTTCAGAATGGGAGACAATAATAGCAAAAAATAAATAAACAAATAAATAAAAAGAATGAAATAATGCCATTTGCAGCAGCATGGATGGACCTAGAGATTATCATACTGAGTGAAGTTGGACAAAGGAGTAATATTGTATTCCCTTACATGTGGTATATGCAGGTCAGGAAACAACAGTTAGAACTGGACATGGAAGAACAGACTGGTTCCAAATAGGGAAAGGAGTATGTCAAGGCTGTATATTGTCACCCTGCTTATTTAACTTATATGCAGAGTACATCATGAGAAACGCTGGACTGGAAGAAACACAAGCTGGAATCAAGATTGCCAGGAGAAATATCAATCACCTCAGATATGCAGATGACATCACCCTTATGGCAGAAAGTGAAGAACTAAAGAGGGTCTTGATGAAAGTGAAAGAGGAGACTGAAAAAGTTGGCTTAAAGCTCAACATTCAGAAAACGAAGATCATGGCATCTGGTCCCATCACTTCATGGCAAATAGATGGGGAAACAGTGGAAACAGTAGCTGACTTTATTTTTCTGGGCTCCAAAATCACTGCAGATGGTGACTGCAGCCATGAAATTAAAAGACACTTACTCCTTGGAAGGAAAGTTATGACCAACCTAGATAACATATTAAAAAGCAAAGACATTACTTTTTCAACAAAGGTCCATCTAGTCAAGGCTATGGTTTTTCCAGTGGTCATGTATGGATGTGAGTTGGACTGTGAAGAAAGCTGAGTGCTGAAGAACTGATGCTTTTGAACTGTGATGTTGGAGAAGACTTTTGAGAGTCCCTTGGACTGCAAGGAGATCCAACCAGTCCATCCTAAAGGAGATCAGTCCTGAATATTCATTGGGAGGACTGATGTTGAAGTTGAAACTCCAATACTTGGCCACCTGATGCGAAGAGCTGACTCATTTGAAAAGACCCTGATACTGGGAAAGATTGAGGTCAGGAGGAGAAGGGGATGGCAGAGGATAAGATGGTTGGATGGCATCACCGACTCAATGGACATGGGTTTGGGTGGACTCTGGGAGTTGGTGATGGACAGGGAGGCCTGGTGTGCTGCAGTTCATGGAATCACAAAGAGTCAGACAGGACTGAGCGACTGAACTGATATGTGGAATCTAACGAAACATAAAGAGACTCACAGGCTTAGAGAACAAACTTATGGTTGCTGGACTGGGGGAGAGGGGAAAAATAGTGGGGAAGGGATAGGTAGGGAGTTTGGGATGGACATGTATACACTGCTATATTTAAAATGGATAACCAACAAGGACTTGCTGCATAACATATGGAAATCTGCTCAATGTTATCTGGCAGCCTGGATGGAAAGGAAGTTTAGGGCAAAATGAACACATGTGTTGTTATTTAGTCACTAAGTCATGTCTGACTCTTTTGTGACCACATGGAATGTAGCTTGCCAGGCTCCTCTGTCCATGGGATTTCCCAGGCAAGAATACTGGAGTGGGTTGCCAGTTCCTTCTCCAGGAAATCTTCCCAATTCAGGAATTGAATCCATATCTCCTATGTTACAGGTGAGTTCTTTATCAATGAACCACTGGGGAAGCCCAGATACATGTATGTATATGATCTAATCCCTTCACTGTTCACCTGAAACTATCATTGTCAATCAGCTATACCCAATACAAAATAAAAAGTTTAAAAAAGACAAAAAAAAAGCACTATCACTCTGGCTGCCATGGAGAATTGAGATTAGGAAGGTAAGGGTGTAAGTGGAAACAAAGAGTACAACAGTGTCCTGGGGAGATGGTTTTGGATTGATCTGGGTGATAGCACTGGGAATAGAGAGGGCTGATCAAATCTGAGATACATTTCAAACATCCAGACAACATGATTAGTTAGTAGATTAGCTGTAGATAAGATGTAGGATATAAAAGTAAGAAAGACGTCATGTATTTTATACCAAGTTTTGGGGACTAAGTGGCCAAAAGGATGGGGTTACCATGTACTGTGATGAAGCAGATTGTGAGAGGAGAGGGTTTTGGAAGAAAAAAGGAGTTGAGCTTTGGACACACTAAGATGTAGATAGCTATTTCACATGGGAGTGCGGATGTCCAACAGGAAGCTAGATAGAAATGACAGTAATTCAGGGGAGAAGTCAGAACTTAAAAACATGAAGTCATCACCTTCAAGGTAACATTTATAACTAATAACTGAATGATATCACCTAGAAAAATGTGGAATGAGAAGAGGCCAGAGGACCAGGTCCTCAGTTACACCAACATCTGGAGTTGGGGGAGTATAGGGGCAAAGGAATGGCATCCAGTCACATCACATGGCAAATAGATGGGGAAACAATGGAAATAGTGACACACTTTATTTTCTTAGGCTCCAAAATCCCTGCAGATGGTGACTGCAGCTGTGGAATTAAAAGACACTTGCTCCTTGAAAGAAAAGCTATGACCAACCTAGACAGCATATTAAAAAGCAGAGACATTACTTTGTCAACAAAAGTCCATCTAGTCAAAGCTATGGTTTTTCCAGGAGTCATGTATGGATGTGAGAGTTGGACCATAAAGAAAGCTGAGCACCAAAGAATTGATGCTTTTGAACTATGGTGTTGCAGAAGACTCTTGAGAGTCCCTTGGACTGCAAGGAGATCAAACCAGTCAATCCTAAAGGAAATTAGTCCTGAATATTCATTGGAAGGACTGATGCTACAACTCCAATACTGTGACCACCTGAAAGGAAGAACTGACTCATTGGAAAAGATTCTGATGCTGGGAAAGAGTGAAGGCAAGAGAAGTGGACAACAGAGGATGAGATGGTTGGATGGCATCACCAACTCCGTGGACATGAGTTTGAGCAAGCTCCAGGAGTTGGTGATGGACAAGGAAGCCTGGTGTGCTGCAGTCCATGGAGTCACAAAGGGTTGGACATGACTGAGCGACTGAACTGACCTGAGGGACAAAGGACCCTGAAGTAGAAAGAGAGCCAAAGGAGACTGGCGTCCTGGAGAATGTACTTCAAGCAGGCAGCAGTTTTCTCAAGTGACAAAAGAAATAGTTTCTAGGCCCATATGCCTCAAATTGTGTCAGTTTTCTAAGCATTTTTTTCAAAAGCTTACAGAGAATATATTCCAAGATTCACATCTGGCAGCCACGGGGCCAAATTTATCCACAAATATATTTCGTTTGACCAGTTCAGACTTTGTTTTAAAACAGGTATATGCTCTTGGTATTATAAGCATTTATGACAATGATATCAAACATACACACGCCCAACATGGTGATTATTATACTTAAACTTCTTCTCAGCCATAATGTAAAAACTTTAAAGGCATGTCCTTTGAAATGTTGAATTCTGCCTAGTTCTAGTGTCTATGGCAAGAATTGTGGCCTCCAGAAATATTCCATGCTCTAATCTCAGCTCTTTGAATATGCGACCTTCCTTGGCAAAAGGGACTTAGCTGATGTGATTAAGGTTAATTGGTTGACCTTAAAATAAGATTATCATGGATCATGGACTGGGCCCCCTGTAATCACATGAGAGAAAAGCAGAAAGAGAAGGCAGAGGGACTCAAAGTATGAGAAGAATTTGCTCTTGTTGGTCTAGAGAGGGCTACTTGATGAGGAAATGGAGACCTCAGACCTCTGACCAAAGAAAATGTATTCTGCCAACAACCTGAATAAACTTAGGAGAAGTTTGTTCCCCTAGAGCCTCCAGAAAAGAAGGCAGCTCTGTTAACCTTTTGATTTCAGCTTTTGAGGCCCTGAGCAGAGAATCCAGACAAGTTATCCTGGACTTCCAACCTACAGAACTGATGACACAATAGACATTTTAGGCTGCTAAGTGTATGGTAATTTATTACACAGCAATAGGAAAAGAAAAGGGCTTCCCTGGTGGCTCATGCAGTAAAGAATCTGTCTGCAGTGTGGGAGACAAGTTAAATCCCTAGGTCAGGAAGATCCCCTGCTACCTACTCCAGTATTCTTGCCTGGAGAGTTCCATGGACAAAGGAGCCATGAAGCTGCAAACAGTCAGACACAACTGAGCAACTAACCTACACAATGGGAAACAAATACGACAACCTTATCTTATCTGCACCACCTAACAACATATTTGTTGCTTGTCTCATCTGGCTATTCAGTTCTCATGTATTTCATTTTTCATGTGTATTTTCAAAACTATTATTTTAAAAATTGAGTTTCTTGAAGGCAGAGACTGAGTCTTCTATTCTCAAAATCAACTTCTGGAAATCTAATCTGGTTAGGCCATTGTCCTACTTAAATTGCTGCATGGATTTCTGTTGCCATCAGCACACACAAAGTTGGGCAGGACCAACACAGATGGCAGAGAGTGATCTGGCTCCCCCTCACCTTAGCTCCATCTCGTAAGGCATCATGGCACCCTCCTACTGGATCTTCAGCCACAGTGGCCTCATCTCAGTCTCTTGTTGGCTATTCTTTCCTGCTCCAAAGGCATTTGTTCTTTTTCTCTTTTCTCCTTTCTGTGCTTGGTAAATTCCAGCTTCTCCTTTAGATCTCAGTTCAATGGTCCCTATTTCTCAAAAGAAGCCTTTTTGTCCTCTTTTACTAGGTCAATGAACCTTTTTGTACATTCTCATAGTTTCACTCTTTCCTTATTCAAGCAATTTAATATTTGGATCTATGGCAAACTAATTAATGTTATGTCACCTCCCAGTAAAAATTCTAAGATGGTAGAGAACAATCAGTTTTTGTTTTATATTCCCAGTTCCTAACAGGATGCCTGCCATATAATAGTTGATTTTAAAAATTTGGGATGGATAGGGAAATTAGGATTGGCATATACGTATATGTTAGGGGAAGCACACTGACTGAAACCGCCCACCCTGGCCAGGCATCATAGTAACCATTTGCATGAGTTGTTTTACAACAGGAGGTCCTGGTAAGGAACATGGAACACACAAGTCACCACCAACTGGAAGAGTTTGAGAAAGGTCAAAAGGAGACACCACATGTCCGACCACCTCCCAGAATGCTTCTCTCTGGCATCCATTTTGGGTGAACAAGGCATGCACCACCAGGAAGGACTCTGAGTCAGAATGATTGGCTAAAGACAACCCGGAAACTAACCCCCATTGCCGTAAAACCTGAGACTGCAGGCCAAGTGGCAGAGCAGTTCTCCTGGGTTCCCTTACCCTACTGCTCTCCACCCGGGTGCCCTTTCCCAATAAAATCTCTTGCTTTGTCAGTGCATGTGTCTCCTTGAACAATTCATTTCCGAATGTTAGACAAGAGCCCAGTTTCGGGCCCTGGAAGGGGTCCCCCTTCCTGCAGCACATTTATATGCACTTCCACGTGTAAAATAGTGGGAAGCTACTTACTGTATAGCACAGGGAGCTCAGATCTGTCAACTCCTAGATGGGTGGGATAGGGTAGGGGAGCCCCAGGAGGGAGGGAATACATGTATACATATAGTTGATTCACTTCATTGTATAGCAGAAGCTAACACAACATGGTAAAGCAAGTATACTCCAATAAAAAATTATTTGTTAAATAAATGCATATATGACTGTAGCAGACAAAATAATGTACCCTTCACCTCACCAAGACATACATGTCTTAATCCCTGGAAGCTGTGAATATGTTGTATTATGTGGCAAAAGGGAATTAAAGTTGCAGATGGAAGTAAATTTGCTTATCAGTTGACCTTTAACTAAAATGATTATTCTGGATTATCTAGGTGAAGATAAAAGAGGAAGAAGGAAGCAGAAGAAAAGAATCAGTCAAAGGAAGATGTGATTAGGAAAGAGAGACAGTCATAGGCAGACAGGCAACATTGCTAGCTTCAAAGATGGAGAGAAGCACATGAGCCAAGGAATGGGGCAGCCTCTGGTAGTGGTGTTTTAGTCTCTAAATTGTGTGTGACTCTGTGACGCCACGGACTATAGCCCATAAGGCTCCTCTGTCCATGGGATTACCCAGGCAAGAATACTGGAGTGGGTTGCCATTTCCTTCTCCAGGGGATCTTCTCAACCCAGGGATCAAACCCAGGTCTCCTGCATTGCAGGTGGTCTCCTGCATTGCAGGAAGATTCTTTACCACCTGAGCTATCAGGGAAGCCCTCTGTAAAGTACAAAGAAGCGGATTCTCCCCTAGACCTTCCAGAAGGAACACAGCCTTGGTAACACCTTGATTTCATCCCAGTGAATCCCATAAAAGATTTCCAATCTGAAAAACTGTAAAATGATAAATCTCTGTTGTTTAAGCCCCTAAATTTGTGATAACTTGTTAACTGGAGCAATAGAAAATGAATACAATAACCTGGACCACTGCTTTGTCCACAGAAATTCAATACATTTTCGGATTGACTTCAGCTCAAAAATCTTTATTGAGTAAAACTGAATTGCTAACATTCTAGTACAACATGTATAGGATTTAGAGCTGAAAAAAAAATCTTTAAAAATGTTACCTTTAACCTTTCTCCCATAATACAGATTAAATTGAAGCTCAAAGACGTAAAGAAACTAGCAAAAGATTACGTATCTAGCTGGTGGGGAAACCTCAGGGAGACCACCTATGTTGTGAGACAATGAGAAAAAAAAAAAAAGAAGCAGACAGCTTTGAATAATCTGCTCTACATATGGTGATCTCGAGGAGTAGCAAGCAGGACAGTATTTTTCTGCCTTGCAAACCAAAAGGCTAGGAGGTCTCTACCCAATTTTTAAAAAAGAACACTAGATAACAAATACAATAACAAATAACAGATTGGCTGCAAGAGGAGAAAAAGTACTCTCTGAGTAGGATTTGCCACATGGGATTAGTGAGTGTCTCATTATCTGTTGCTTGAGTTTAAAAAAAAAAAAAGTTCACATTATATAAATAGATTCCTTTACTCTTTGGAACAAAAATTATGTGTGTTTAGGTTGTAAAATGGAATACTGGCAAACCAGAGAGCTAGCTATTATGCTGACAAATATTGGTAGGGTTTTGTGTGTGTGTGTGTGATAATATAGTAGGCCATCGGTTCATGTCAATAGTGTGACTTGCTTCTTTCCAAAGAGTTCATTTAAAATTGTACTGTTTGAGACTTAAATGCATGTCTTCTGTTACAGATCTAGAGGATTTTCAACAGCCAGCAACCTAGTATAAATCATCAACCTACTCTGAGGCTAAAGCAGAAGAGTGATAAAAACACAAATAATCCACATCATCAGTGCCTTTGATGTCAGCAGTGGTCTTCAGTTGGGAACAGTCATCAGAAGGGAAAATTGGGGAGATTTTCAAACAGTAGACCGTCTAAAAAACCAACCAGTCTCTGGAAAATATGAATATTCTAATCTTGGTTTTTCTGTTAAACCAGTCATTTTTAAAATCTGACAAATTTTAGTGGAAAACAGAATCCTGCCATAACATAGGTATCTGCAAATCTCCTTAATATTAGTAAAACTGATTCTGTTTAATAGAAAGGGCTGTGCAAATGCAAATCATTATTAAAGAGACTGTGTACAAATTAGAGAAAAATGACTAATAGTAACATATTGTTCTGAGATGTCTTCCCCCAAGCAAGGCAAAAAATACCAGTCAACTAGTCAGCCAGGCTTTATTTAGTATCGAATCTGTTCTCGAAAGTATCCAAGCCTAGAGATGCAAGAGAAGCAGGTGGTCACCACAGTTATGAAAACAATTAATTCTAATGGCGAAAGTTTACAGAGAACTCCATATATGCCAGAAAAATTTACCTTAATTTAGTCGTAATCATCACACCAACCCTGTAGTGTGTAAATTTCCATTCCCAGCTTACAAAGGAAGAGCTATGGGAAAGTTGCAAAGAAGTCAAGTATCTTGCAAAGGCTCTGCATCTAGCGCAATGTGGAGTCCAGACTGATCCAAAGCAGATGTTCCTTCCACTCACTCATCTCTTTTCAGAAACGGTGTAACACATTGCCAAGATCCATAGGTTTGGGAGGGTTAAACCTGCCATAAGGCAGACTGTACACAAATGCTTGCACTGCTGGGTTTACCAGCAAGCATGTTTGCTCTCTTCGAGAACCAGGAGCGTGGGTGGAGAAATGCTAAGTCTGTGGACTCAGAGTGCTTGAATTCAAATCCCACTTCATCCACCGGGAAATTTGCTTAACACGCCTCAGTTATTGTGATTTCTATTATCTCACTCATAGAGCCTTTAAGGAAGAACTCCATCTGCAGGACCAGCTTCCTTATAGGGTTGTTTTGAGGTAACACAGAGGCAGCCCTACCTTCTTCACTGTGTATGTGTCATGAGGTAACCCATACACAGCACTTAGCATCCAACCGGTTCATGACATTCTGAGATTGTTATTAAGTTATCATCATTGTAAATCAAAGCACTAGGGGATAAAACTGATAAGAGTATTTGATAGGCAGGTGGAGAAGGAAATGGCAACCCACTCCAGTATTTTTGCCTGGAGAATCCCATGGACTGAGGAGTCTGGCTGGCTACAGTCCGTGGGAACACAAAAGAGTGGGACACGACTTTGTGACTAAACAACAAACAGTAGACAGGATTGAGTGGATACAACAGAAAACAATTAAAAGATTGATCAAATTTGTTCCTTTGCTAAGCAGTCATTGAACATGAGCACAAGCTTGTCATTCATAGTCCATGGAAATAAGTAAGACGCATTTTTGGACCTGTCTTCAAGGAGCTTTTAAATCTATCTACATTTACCATTTGGGCCAGATTAGGACAAGTCAATGGCACCCCACTCCAGTCCTCTTGCCTGGAGAATCCCATGGATGGAGGAGCTTGGTGGGCTGCAGTCCATGGGGTCACACAGAGTCGGACATGACTGAGCAACTTCACTTTGACTTTTCACTCTCATGCATTGGAGAAGGAAATGGCAACCCACTCCAGTATTCTTGCCTGGAGAATCCCAGGGACGGGGGAGCCTGATGGGCTGCCATCTATGGGGTCGCACAGAGTTGGACACGACTGAAGCGACTTAGCAGCAGCAGCAGGACAGTGAGCTTGTGTTTAGTCTCAGGAGACTCAGTCAAACCTCAAATCCACTCGACTCAAGGCCATATTTATTCTTTAGCTTCAGCTTATACTCTGATTCCCTCCCGTTATTCTTCCTAATCATCCTCCTAGAACACCTGTCTCTTTATCTATTCCTACCCTCCACATTGCACCTTGAAAATTACAAAATAGCTTTCAGTCCATTTACGGAATCTTTTTTCAGTTCTCTCTCAACCAAACCCTCTTGAAACGAAAGTTCTAAGTTATGTAGTTTTCCAAAAACATGTTACTGTTTTATGCCATATGCTTCTGATATTAGGGTTCTTACCCTTTCACATTATCTTTTTGCCATGTAATGACTAGTGCTTCAGACCCAGATTAAACAAAACTCCTATGCAACACCTTCTATGATTTATTCAGAGCAATTTCCCACTCTCCTGTGCCCCTTCTGTAGCTTATATCTATATCTATGATGCCCTTAAGAAGTTGTAAGGCAAACTAGTCTTGATTTCTTGTCACTGCCAAATTTCTTAAAACATACACTTTGCCTGGTACCTGGCTCTGTGTTAGTCATTCAGACCATTTAATTTCTGCCATACTCATATTCAATACCACAGAAGTTAGCATTTGGCTTTGCACATATACTTAGCAGTAGTATTGCAGAGTAAGAATCATCATGTGAGCATAATCTTAATCAGTAAATCAACAAATAATTGACAGAAATATGTTTATCTTTCCAGCTCAGTTCTGAGGCACGCAGACAATGTACTCAAAGAATTTCGTATATAACTGGGGGAAAACAAAACTGATATGGACTAAGGCCACTAGATTCTAAATTATTAATCTGTTTCATATTTCCTCTTATCTCCTGAACTCTGTTGTCCACAGTGACAGTGTTTGGGAGATAATCACTAAGACGTTTATTTATCTGTTCTACAGTTAGTACCATTGGGGAGACGAAATTTTTCTGTGCTTGGAAACCAGAATTATAGAAAGGCATACTAATGCACAGATGAGTGAGCAACTATTAGAAAAGGAAGACTTTGGGGAGCCATTAAAAACAAGAATTAATTCTGAATAGAAAAAGGAAATTACCCTAAAGGATAAGTATAAAACCAGCATGAGTGCTCGCTACGTGAAATGAGAACATTTTAAACAAGAATTAAGGGAGCAATAAAAAATCCACCCTTACATTTTATTACTTTACAATCATCCTTTCTCTTTGATAGTTGTAAGAATATAATCTATAACCGTTATTTAGTTCATTCATATAGAACTTTCTGGCAAAGAGTGGCAGAAGACACCCAAGCAAAACTATACGGTTGGTGCCTCATTCAACCTGGGAAGAGAATCTCAAGTATTTTCTGTCAAATGGGAGACTAGGAAATCCTTTTCCATTTTCTTCTCTGGCTTCTCAAGAACTCAAGGTGATTTGCAAATGAAACCTTTGCTCTTCTCTTCTGGTTCAAGGAAAATTCCGGGGTAGATCATATAGTATATCCACTCTTAATATTTAAGAAAAAAAGTAAAATAATATGGATAATAGGTATGTTTTATTCATATATTTATTCAAAAATCGAACATTTCCTAAACGCAAAGCAGTATGCCAGCTACTAAGAATGATAAATGGAAAACTAAGAGATTAGGAATAATAGCTAACAACTACTGAGTGCTAAGAAATTTGCATGGATTATTTTAGGCCTTGTGACAATCCTTAAAGCAGTAGTATTTTCTTTATTGTCAGGTAAAGTAATTAAGCCTTAGGAAGATCAAATAACTTCTCCAATGTCATATTACTTACAAAGCAGTGAATTTAGGATTCAAATCCAGGGCTATCATATTACAGGGGCAAGAGAATTCATGGAAGAGATGACATTGAATTAAATATTGAAAGATGAACAAGTGCATTAGTTAGATTATGCTAGAATATGCTGTAATACGGCTTCCTCGGTGGCTCAGTGGTAAAGAATCCGGCTGCCAATGTAAGAGACATGGGTTCAATCCCTGAATCGGGAAGATCCCTGGAGAAGGAAATGGCAACCCATTCCAATATTCTTGCCGGGTAAACCCCATGGACAGAGGAACCTGGCAAGCTACAGTCCATGGGGTCCAAAAGAGTTGGACATGATGGAGTACGCACACACCTGCTGTGATAACAACCAGTCCAAAATCTAAACAATTTTTTTCTTCTTATATTTCATGTTCCCGGTGGTTTAACCGTGCATCTTTTTTTTTTTTTTTTTTCTGCAACTAGTTTGACAGAATTTGTCCTATTTGGAACATACCTGATTGAGAGCCGAGGGAAAAAAGAACAACTGAGGGGACCATGCAATGGCTTTTAAAGTTTTCATGCAAAAATGGCAATCTAAAAAACATATAATTAACTGGTGAGTATAACAAAAAAGAAGCAGACCCACAGATATAGAGAACAAATTAATGGTTACCAGTGGAGCAGGGTGGTGGGGAGAGGTCATATGGGGTGGGAGGACTGCTGCTGCTGCTAAGTCACTTCAGTCGTGTCCGACTCTGTGTGACCCCATAGACGGCAGCCCACCAGGCTCCCCCATCCCTGGGATTCTCCAGGCAAGAATACTGGAGTGGGTTGCCATTTCCTTCTCCAATGCATGAAAGAGAAAAGTGAAAGTGAAGTCACTCAGTCTGTCCGACTGTTAGCGACCCCATGGACTGCAGCCCACCAGGCTACTCCATCCATTGGATTTTCCAGGCAAGAGTACTGGGGTGGGGTGCCATTGCCTTCCCCGGGTGGGAGGACTAGGAGGTACAAAATGCTGGGTATAAGGGAACCTCTAGGATGTATTGTGCAAAACAGAGAATAAATGGCCAACATTTTATAATAATTGTATGTGGAAAATAACCTTGAAAATTGGATAAAAATTTCAAAAGAATTTAAAGTGAAGTGACTTAGGTAGTTTTCATTCACGTTTCATCAGACAAAGCCATTTATAAGTCAAGTCTGCTGTCAATGGCATACAGAGACAGAATTCTCTTCTAGAGAGACACAGCTGCTGCTGCTGCTGCTGCTGCTGCTGCTGCTGCTAAGTCGCTTCAGTCGTGTCCGACTCTATATGACCCCATAGTCAGCAGCCCACCAGGCTCGCCTGTCCCTGGGACTCTCCAGGCAAGAACACTGGAGTGGGTTGCCATTTCCTTCTCCAATGCATGAAAGGGAAGCCTCTCAGTCGTGTCTGACTCATATTGACCCCATGGACTGCAGCCCACCAGGCTCCCCCATCCCTGGGATTTTCCAGGCAAGAATACTGGAGTGGGGTGCCATTGCCTTCTCCAAGAGAGAGACAGCAGTCCTTGGGAATTCTGTTACAGAAGGATTAGGCAAGTGGAAATGGGAATTAATACTCTAAGTAGAGGAATATTCTAAACTTGACTCCAATCCCTGTACACGTAACCATTTAAACACTCACCAAGAGAGGAATTTCAAGTCCATACGGAGCATTGGTTAAGAGATTGAAAAAAGGACAGTGGTTGGGGAGTATCCATAGGCTGATCTGACACAGTTTAAGAGAGAGGCAGTGAATGAGAGGGGAATAAAAAAGAGTGCTTAGACGTGCAGCAGAATAGGGACTTTCTCCTCCCTACTGTGTGCCTAAATGACTGGCAATAATAACTACAATTTAACAGTGACACCAAACACCACTGTCTGCTCTGATCTACTCTCACAACTCTGAGCTGGGCTGGGCATCCAAAACCACCTGTCTAAGCTCACATCCCTCAGATCTGAGTAAATTGGCCACTTACTGTCCGCAGCATTGAAGGAAGAAAGGCAATTCTTCCATTAACACCGTTTTTTCTCTAAAGCAACCTACACAGCTGGAGTGACTTTCCCTTGGGAAACAACTGAGCCCCTGAAGGGTTGAGATTGCCTTAAGGTTACTTTTTGAATTTGATCCTGGGATCAAGAATAATATGTGGGCTCTTTTCTGTAATTTTACAGTGAGCTCTCTACTCCAACAAGACTTCATCTAAGCTATCTATACAATGCCAAAGTGTCAACGGAAGTTTGGTGTTGACATCAGATAAATCTGCACTGTCTGCTCAGTGACTGATGACCTGGGATAAAACTTCAGTTGATTTCGGTGCCTTCATGACTCCTTGATCAAAGTGGAGACTGTCTCACCTAAAGCTCTGCACATCTCCTGCAGGAGTTTAATTGACACATTAGAAACCAAAGAGTAACATATGTCATCAGAAAATCAACTGGCCTCATGGAGCTTTCAGGACCTCATCTGAGAGTAGCAGAACCGAGGCTTGAGGCGACATGAACCTGGACACCAGTTTTACCCTTTTCAGTCACTTGACACAGACAGGCCTGAAAGGTATGCTGCTTTGCAGAAGGATGGCCATACATCAACCTCCCAGAATCTCTGAGTGATCGAGCAAAAGTAGAAACCAACTCACATAATCCCCAGGGACAAGAAAGCAATATTAAAGAGAAAACCAAGTGCCTAGGAAGCTGGAATTCTCACAAGCATTTCTTTAGTCTGAAGGGAATTTCTTTAGATAAATTACGATCCTACAGACCACTGAGGGGAAGTTTTCAAATTCTAAGACTTCCTCAAGCTTACCAAACAAACAAAGCAATTATCCCAAAAATAATAAAAGAAATCCCCTTTCATCTAAATGAGGCCCTCTGAGCCTTACTCACAGAGTGTGCTCAATTCACAGAAATTTTAGAAGCACAGTTGAATTAGAAATTCTATAACCTTGACTTGGAGTAAACTTCAGAAATGTTTCAAAGCATTTTCACGGGTTCTCAGCAAGCTCCAAGCCAATGGGTTTCAAACATCTTCCCATGTGTCCTCATGAGGCATGGAGGGAAAGGAAAGCCTTAATCATCAGAATTCATTCTGCCTCTTCTGACTCTTCCATCAGAGAGTGCTGCTTTTGTAAATGCGCACATGCATGCTAAGTCCCTTCAATTATGTCCAGCTCTGTGTAACCCTATGGACCGTAGCCCACCAGTCTCCTCTGTCCATGGGATTCTTCAGGCAGGAATACTGAAGTGGGTTGCCATGCTCTCCTCAGGGGATCTTCCCGACCCAAGGATAAAACCCATTTCTCCTGTGACTCCTGCATTGCAGGCAGATTCCTTACTGCTGAGCCACCAGGGATGCCTGCTGTTACACACAGCATACACTGAACTTAAAAAAAAAAAAAAAAAAACCTTCTTCTGCAGAATGGATTCTAGTATTCTAGTGCTTTGGGGGAAAACAATTTGAAAACCACTTGCTCCAAGCAGGGATAACTAAAAAGAAAGCTTAAGAATGCAGCAGGTTCTGGTGTTTCCTAGCTCCACCAGGTCTGTCAGGAACAGGGAGAGGTGGGAGAGGAGTAAAATGATCCTTAAGAGAAAAGGCGGCAGGAAAGAGGAAAGAAAAATTGGCCACACATTCCCCTCACTGCACGCGCATCGCCTCTGGCAGCAACAAGGAAGGATCCCATTCTTTGCTAAATGTTGTAAGTAACCAGCTGGGCTTGTCATGCCCACTTAATAGCAGTACTTAAAGAAAGTGTTGTCATTTCCTTGTCAGACTCATTTCTCTACCCTCTATTATCTTTTCAAAATCATATTACAAAATATTATGAGCTTCCTGTATCAGACACTTTGGTTCTTAGTCACTCAATTATTAAAATTGTATGATTTTTTAAATTGCCATTATGTGTGGGCTGTCTTTACCAAAGCGAGAAAGCAATTGAGTTAACCCAAATGGCGCTATGATTGCAGGATCAGAACATGGAAAATTATAGCATTGAAGAAAAAAAAAAAAACAACACAGCTATTTTGCATCAGTGCCAATAAAATCCTGGGAAACTCACCATGACACCGTTATGCTCCACAGAGCAGAACAAATGCTCCCAGTGTGTTTCCACGCTGGGTAATAGGCAGCAGCGTTGTATAGGGCTGATAAGTCTATACCAAGTTACTCGTCTGCAGCAAACGAGGCCCTCTGGGAAAATGACGAGCCCCACGTTTCACAAAAGCCATTGGAAGCCACTGTCAGCCACCTCTCACTGCACCCACTCCCATCACCGCGCAGTCTCCGGGCACCTGCCATCAGAGGTGCTGACGTCCAGGGCTGAGTCCTCTGCCTCTCTCGGTGGACAACTGTGGGCAGAACTCCACAGAGACTGGGCCAGGAGGGATTCTTCCACCGGCCAGGCTGGTTTTGTGAGGTCTCCTCACCAGGCTTGATGAGCTTCTGATAAGACCAACCTGAAAAAGAGAGGAAATTCGCAGGTGCCTAATCAACTTTTTTTTTTTTTTTTTAAAGAAACCAAGCAATCTTCCCATCACCTGACATTCTACAGATGATGGCCTGCTGCTGCTGCTGCTAAGTCGCTTCAGTCGTGTCCGACTCTGTGCGACCCCGTAGATGGCAGCCCACCAGGCTCCCCCGTCCCTGGGATTCTCCAGGCAAGAACACTGGAGTGGGTTGCCATTTCCTTCTCCAATGCATGAAAGTGAAAAGTAAAAGTGAAGTCACTGAGTCGTGTCCAACTCTCAGCGACCCCATGGACTGCAGCCTGCCAGGCTCCTCCATCCATGGGATTTTCCAGGCAAAAGTACTGGAGTGGGGTGCCATTGCCTTCTCCGGTTGATGGCCTAGGTCTCCCTTAGTTATCCAACATAGACAGCTGGGCTTGCTTAACACCAACCTGCAAATTAAGCCTAGCTCCAAGCTCTGGAGCCAGTTTTGCTACTTGTCAGAGAGGATGATTTACCATGACCCAGAAAGGTGCTTAAACTCAAATGACCAAATGGAAACCTAGGGTATCGTCATGAAGAGAACTATGGTGAACCTCGGAGTCTATGCTCACCCAAAGGACTCCACATTATGCTGCTCCAAAGGACTCTTGTCATGACAAACACCAGCCACCTTTGGCAGAGCTTCTGGTTTAAGACATCAAAAACACAGATTTTCATATAAAAGTGGATTTTAAGTAGGTGAGGCTTTTTGTTTTTTGAAGCAAAACATGTTTGAACACTTAGTTTCCTATTGCTACTGTAAGAAACTACTATGAATTTAAAACAACACAAATATTTTATGTTAGAATTCTAGAAGTCAAATCCAAAATATGTCTCACAGGGCTAAAAACAAATAGCTGAGAGGACTGCATTCCTTCTGGAGGCTCAAAAAGATTTTGTTTTGTTTTGTTTTGTTTTGTTTGGCCTCTTTCAGTTTCTAGAGGCTTTCTAAATTCCTTGGTTAGCAGAGTCTTCCTTCATTTTCAAGACCAACAAGAAAGCATCTACAAGTTTCCTCGGACTGAATCTCGTTTCCCTTTCACAAGGACCCATGTAGTTACATTGGGTCCAACTGAATAATCCAGAATAATCTCCCCATCTCAAGATCTTTAACTTAATCACATCTTCAAAGTCCCTTTGTAACATATTCATAGGTTTAGGGGATTAGGGCATGGACACATGAGGAGCCATTGTTCTGCCTATCGCACCTGCATTCTACAATGGTCTAGGCAACTTCCCAGGTGGTACAGTGGTAAAGAATCTGCCTGCCAGTGCAGGAGATGCAGGAGACACAAGTTCAATCCCTGGGTGGGGAAGATTCCCTGGAGTAGGAAATGGCAACCCACTCCAGTATTCTTGCCTGGAAAATTCCACAAAGGAGCCTTTCAGCCTACAGTCCATGGGGTTGCAAAGAGTCAGACATTACTAAGCAACTGAGCATGCACATACTAGGCAACTTAAATAGCTCAGAAGCTCAGCCTCACATCAACCTTGTGCCCTATACCCAGTAACTAAATTCTAGTACCTCAGTCATGTTTCCATTTTCTCTGCTCTTAGTCTTGTTAACAACACACCTTCTTGCCCTGACAACATCACCTAGTTTTTAAGGTCATACAATGATATTGCTGACCCAGAGTGTGGGACTGAGCTCACTGATGGGAAGCTCTTGTTCCCAGACTTTAAATTTTTACCACCGGACTTTTCCACACTTCCTGGATTATTTTATCTGCTTGCTGCTCTCCTGCTAAACAAATTCCTCTCCTAGGAAATGTAGATTCAATCTCTTGGGTTCTGAAGTCAGTTACTCTCATCTTCAAACCTTTGAAATTACAGACCTCTTGGAAAGGATTGTACATTTTCACTTTGCAGAACTTCATCAACCATGTTTGAACCTAAGATGGATTCTTGGAACTGATTGGGTACCATGAAGAAGGAGGAATGGGACACTCAGGGGATGGAAAAATGGAATACTTCAAAGGACTGCCCCAAAGATAGATTTTTACAGGACATTTCCTTCACCAGATTGACTAGGCAGACTCAGGTTTTGATTTCACTTATTAAACTGAAGGTATTCCAACAATGCATTTAAGTACAATGATAGCTCCCAATTAATGCAAGATCTCCCTGGACCACCCTGCTTATCGCAAAGGTCCCATTATCTCCTTCTCTTGGGGGAAGCGGGGCAGGGTGTGCAGTAGCCAAGCAAGGACCAGATTCCTGCAGGAGCAGAGAAAAGAGAATGAATATTACTGACAGCGGGCTATATTTTCCCTTCATAGTGGTAATGAGTTCACCAAAAATTGAAGCCCAAGGCCACAGTGTTTCATTGAAATGAGCTCTATATTTCCAGGTCAGTCAAAGCCAGAGCAGAATTTAACTTTGCTCAGTGATAGACAGCAGGTCACCCTCCCCAACAGAACTGGAGAATGGAATCCAACCCGGGGCTGCTGCTGTCACGTCTTTTTCTTTCTTTCTCTCCCCTCCCTCTGCCACTTCCTCCTTCCTGATTCTTTTCTTTGGGAACTTCTTTCCCTCTTGTGATGCAAGAGTGACTATATAAAGGGAGTATTTGTATTTTCTCCATTTGAAAGTGGGCTTTGTTGGATGATCTTCGGCCTGCAGCCTCTCACGCAGAACATCGTTGTGCTTTCCCTAAAGAGCCCGTGGGACCTCATGTATAATCTTTGTTGCATTCAGCCTGTGCCCACAAATAGCAGAGACTGTACCCATAACACACTGGACCCTCTGCTGCATCTCTCTGTCCCAAAGAGGTGTCTGACTGCATTGCCTTACTGAATTGTCAACATTTATAAAATCAAGACATTTTATTGTAAAATTCAGACAACCAGACTCTCTTCAAGCAGATGATCTGGCTTCACTGAGTCTGCACTCCTGCAGGCAGTGTTCTCCCAGAACTAAGTAGTAGCTGACATTTTAAACAGGCACACTCTCCAGTGTGACCAGCTACTTGACTAGCTTAGCTAGCGTTTGAATTTGTAACCCATGCAGTCTAATGTAGCAGTTAAACTCACATGGTGGACAGGCCTAGATCTGATTCCTGACTCTATAGGTGACAGCTTAGGCTTCTGAGGGCATTGTGGAAGCCATTGGTAAGAGATCAAATCCCATGTCCACCCAGGAGGAAACTCTCAAAATTATTTTATCTGAAGATAAAACATTTATCTGAACATCTGAATATTCCTTCACTGAGGATTTCTAAAAACAAACTGACCATAGATTGGTTCTTCGAGATCTTGTCATTTACAGATTAGTGATTTGAAATGACTTCTCTTTCCAATTATACTTATTACATCTGGCCCACCTCCAATGTTCCATGATGTAGCACTGTGAGTGGGCTGTTGCTTTTTCTGTTTAATGCTTGCAAACTCATAGCATGGCCGAGATGATCATTTAGTGGTGAAGGATATAATAACAGGGCCAGGTCACCCCATCCACACCACTCCTGGTGTCAGCTTCCTATGATGCAGATTCCATTTCAGATCCCAGCATATGCCCAGTAACACTTACCACACAGTCCTAAGGTTGGGGAAGACACATTTCATTGCCAGATACATATTGAAAATGAACAAACTGTTCTCAAGAGACTGTTCATTGGGCCATTTTATTTTCAGGTTGCAGAGGAAATGTTTGTCTGACCAATTTGGAATAAATGTAATTGACCTTTTAAACACAGAACCTGAGTGATTTAGAGAAAAGAGAGAGAAACAGTTCAGCTTAATCCTATTAGGATGAATAACAATGGTGACTCTCCTATAAGACCTTTTGCTAATAAAGGCAGACTGTCCCTTCTAATAGGTATTAAGAGACTGGATATATAGAGATATGAAGATGGAAGAATTAGTAGCAGGAGTCCAGTTACCGTATCCCAGAGTGAGATCATGAGCGAAGCATGACATTGCTAGGCAACACTGTGCAGTTAAACAAGTTTTCAGTGGCTCAGGGTGGTACACTAGGTAGGAAACAAGATTCTAGAAAAGTGAAGGGAAGAAGGATGGAATTATTTATTTTAATAGGGTAGGGATAAAAGGAACAAAGATATACCACTTAATAACAGCCAAATTTTCAGGGTATAAAATGTGAATTCTAAAAAAGAATTGTAGAAAAATTGAGTTCCAAGAAAAAACAAACATTCCTTTCACCAAATTAAAGATGATTTTTTTTTTAATGAAGCTGGGAGGTATTACCCAGGTATTATGCTTTACATCGGAGAAGGCAATGGCACCCCACTTCAGTACTCTTACCTGGCAAATCCTGTGGGTGGAGGAGCCTAGTGGGCTGCAGTCCATGGGGTCGATAGGAGTTGGACACGACTGAGCGACTTCACTTTCACTTTTCACTTTCATGCATTGGAGAGGGAAATGGCAACCCACTCCAGTGTTCTTGCCTGGAGAATCCCAGGGATGGGGGAGTCTGGTGGGTTGCCATCTCTGGGGTCACACAGAGTCAGACACGACTGTAGTGACTTAGCAGCAGCAGCAGCAGCATGCTTTATATACATTAGAGTCTCTGTACATTTTTCCAGGTGAAGAAAGTGATTTGTATGGATTAGGAGTTACAAACAGGAGCTGGAATTTTTATAACTTTTTATTTTATATTGGAATGTAGCTGATTTACAGTGTTGTGGTAGTTTCAGGTATACAGCAAAATGACTCAGTTACACATCCACATGCGTGCATGCTGAGTCGCTTCAGTCATGTCCAACTCTTTGTGAGTCTGTGGACTGTAGCCCTTGAGTCTCCTCTGTCCATGGGATTCTCCAGGCAAAAAATTCTGGAGTGGGTTGCTGTGCCTTTCTCCAGAGGATCTTCTCAACCCAGGGATCAAACCCATATCTCCTGCATCTCTTGCATTGCAGGCGGATTTTTTGCCTGCTGAGCCACCTGGGAAACCCCCCACACACACTCATGCATATCTATTTTTTCAAAATTTTTTCAAATATGGAAAAGTTACATATTATTGAGCAAAGTTCTCTGTGCTGTACAGTAGTAGGTTCTTGTTGGTTATCCATTTTTTAATCTTTTTGGCTATCCATATAGCAGTGCATACACGTCAATCCCAAACTTCCTAACTATTCCTTCCCGTCTGGTAACCACAAAAAGAAGCCTGGATTTGAGTGCACTCCTGTGAGATTCCAAAGGTCATGCTTTTCCCATTTATTCCATGCTGGGCTCCTCTATTTAAGAATAACTTTTAGATAGTTACTCTTAAATATTTATGTAATGTAATGTAATGCAAAAATAGGCTTCCCAGGTGGCATAGTGGAAGAGAATCCACCTGCCCATGCAGAAGACTCATGTTCAGCCCCTCGTCAGGAAGATCCCCTGGAGAAGGAAATGGCTAGCCACTCCCGTATTCTTGCCTGGAAAATCCCATGGACAGAGGAGCCTGGAGGGCTGCAGTTCACGGGTTCACAAAGAGTCGGGTACGACTGAGCACACGTGGTACACACACACACAATGTAAAAATATTAAGAGATGTGACTCTAGCTTTCCTGAGCCTTCAGGATTTCCAATATGGCAACCTATTTTGTCCTGGAAAACATATTTCTGTGAATAGTTATTATCCATTCATTCAACAGATACCACCTTCTTTCTCTGAAGTGCTATTCTAAGTATGGGAGATACAATGATGAAAAACTGAATTTCCTGTCCTCCTCTTGGCCCTCAGTTTTAAGGGGTTTGAGAGACTAGCAATAATTTAGGTTTTTTTTCTTAAGTTATATTATCTTAGGTGGAGTTGTATGCTCTAAAAAAAATAAAGCAGGGTAAATGAGATGCGGTAGGGTGGGCTAAATCAGAGTGTTCAGAGTCAGCTTTTCTGAGATATTTTCAATCTACATTCTTTTACCAAGAAAGACTGTTTGGCACTTTTTTCTGCTATTGTTGTTTTGATTATTTATAAATTCACTTATTCATTTAGCTATTTGTTTTTGTACTTCTACTTGAAGGAATGACAAAAATGTATTTTGATTCTAACTTGCCTTGACCTACAAATGCATTACTTTCCCTAAATGAACATGCTGATAGGATTACAAATGCTTTGGAAGGACCTGCTCCACTTCCGTCATCACCTCCTAATTGGTGCCTGCTTTCACTCTACCCACCCACTGTCCAGCTTCTACATAGCAGTCATGGTCTTTTAAACACACAAATCAAACAATAGCATTCTTCTACATGAAATACTCTGATGATGTCCCATGGAACTTAGACGAAAATCCACCCTTCTGAATGTAGTTCTATGATCTAGCTTCTATCTCTTCTCTAACTTCATCTTGTACAACATTTTCTTTGTGTCTCCTACCCTATTATTTAGGCATTTCTATGATTAGGGACTTTATTGCAACAATGGGGTGAGATGTTATTGAGCTCAATATTTGAATGGGTCATTTAATTTTTTTTAA
>SJYX01014044.1:5849-16753 GCA_006410675.1 Oreotragus oreotragus
CGAGGATGAGATGGCTGGATGGCATCATGGACTCGATGGACGTGAGTCTGAGTGAACTCCGAGAGATGGTAATGAACAGGGAGGCCTGGCGTGCTGTGATTCATGGGGTCGCAAAGAGTTGGACACGACTGAGCAACTGAACTGAACTGATACACACACACACTCACATATGTATCACACATCTACTTTATCCATTCGCACCTTGGCAGACACTTGTTTGAATTTCATTTTGGTGATGACCAATCTGCATCAAAATTTCCAGGGACATGGGATGACTTTTTGATCTATATGCAATGCTCCTATATGCAAAGGACATAACTCTTCATCAAAGAGTTGCATAACTTCAGGCCAAAAATCATAGCTGAAAGGCCAGAAAGGAAAGACATTAATTTCTTTTTTTCCAAATGAATGTTTTCATGTATTATTATGGAACCAGACTACTGAAGAAGCATAAAAAGAAAGAGAAAAATCATTTTCCTAACAAAATGTGCAAATTTCCAGATAGTGGTGACATCTTCAGCTTGATATGGTAAGACTTTAGCGAATTTGATACAGCATAAATATGCATGCCATTGCATATGCAGTTCCTCATAGACCCAGCTTGGTTCTTCTTCAATGTCTCTTCTTGGAATGGAGCCTGATTTTATTATTAGTTTCATCTGAATCCATCTGAGAATGGGACAATTATGTTTTTGCATCTTAGCCAAGAATCTCTTGGTCCTAAAATCCTGTAGAAGACGACAAGGAAGAGAGTCAACTGCACATAACGCGCTGGGAGAGAAAGGGTGAGAAGTTACCAATTTATAAATTTCTTTTTTTTTTTTTTTCCCTCACTGGCTTTCATTCAGAAGTATAGAACACGGTCGAGCAATTCCTTTTTCTCCAGTTATTTCACATTTGTGTCCCATTCTATAACCGCCTATAAGTCACTTGAGTGCCAGGACAATGCCTTCTTTTATATCATCTCTGTTATCACAAAGTCTGCCACAGACTGGACACATTATAATCATTTCAACAACTCATCAAATGAACACATTGGTGGTAGCCTGTCTTTCTGAAAGGGTGGCAAGATTTGAAGTTAGATAGGTCTGAGTTTATTCCATCATTTCTCTGCCATTCACTAACTGGATATCATATATTTTTTTTGTATTTTATCTTTTACTATTTAAAGCTGTCATTTTTAATTTACAAATCATGATAATGGATATTTAAAGTACGATATAAACATATTTGGTCTACCATAGTGGCTGACTTAGAGCAGATATTCACATACATATGATACAAGCACCGTTTTCATGTCAAGTTTAGGAATTACAAAACTGTGTTAAGAATTCCACCACTTGCATTTTGCTCTACTGTAATACAGCTATTACTAACTATGCCATATTAAAAGTAGTCACTTTCAGTTTGGAGAGGATAACANTGGCTGACTTAGAGCAGATATTCACATACATATGATACAAGCACCGTTTTCATGTCAAGTTTAGGAATTACAAAACTATGTTAAGAATTCCACCACTTGCATTTTGCTCTACTGTAATACAGCTATTACTAACTATGCCATATTAAAAGTAGTCACTTTCAGTTTGGAGAGGATAACAGGCTGGATTTACGAAAACAAAATGACTGAACACAATATTTAAGGCAGTAGTTCTTAAGACACTGGACGCTGGACAGTGAAGACGAATGATCCCTAAGAGACAGGGAAACAAGTAAGATGAGTCCCGTGACCGTCCCAGGTTATTGCCTGGAGACAGTTTCCAGGCACTGTAGGCAGAGGAGACCCCCAGATGGGGCACTGTGGCCTGAATTTAGAAGACAGAGTTGAGAAATCAGGAGGGCCGAGGTGACTAGAATTCACAGAGCAGAGAGCTAGGTTAGAGAGAGCGTCACAGAGAAAAGGAATTCTAGAGAAGGAATTCCAGGAATTCTAGAGTTCTGCAGGGAACTCCAGAGACCTCTGACTTCTTCACCTGAGCCCCAATCAGCATGTGCGTAAAGAAACTACTAGAGAACAGGGCAAAAAGTATTAACAAAGATTAATACTGTCCAGAGCTCACGCAGAGCCAGGAATATTCTCGCTCTTATCAGCCAAATGGAAAAACATAATTTACAGGGCAATGGTTAGTGTACTCAGGAGTTTTGTCCTAGCAGCAGGACAAAATGAGTCCCAGATTAGACATTGCCATGGTCGTACCTAATAAAGATTAATAGAAAGATCCAAAAGGCTCAAACTGATTCCAAGTAATGTAACTGTTATCTCAGAACAAAGTTCAGGAATATTTCTAGGAATATAAAACTATTTGGCACCCAGTAAGGTGAAATTCATAAGGTCAGCATGCAGCCAAACACCACTAGATATACAAAGAAGCTGGAAAATAAAACTCAGAGTGAGAATAAAATCCAATCTATCAAAACCAACTTAGAAATGACTAGTAGTATTAACAAAGATTAATACTGTCCAGAGCTCACGCAGAGCCAGGAATATTCTCGCTCTTATGAGCCAAATGGAAAAACATAATTTACAGGGCAATGGTTAGTGTACTCAGGAGTTTTGTCCTAGCAGCAGGACAAAATGAGTCCCAGATTAGACATTGCCATGGTCGTACCTAATAAAGATTAATAGAAAGATCCAAAAGGCTCAAACTGATTCCAAGTAATGTAACTGTTATCTCAGAACAAAGTTCAGGAATATTTCTAGGAATATAAAACTATTTGGCACCCAGTAAGGTGAAATTCATAAGGTCAGCATGCAGCCAAACACCACAAGATATACAAAGAAGCCGGAAAATAAAACTCAGAGTGAGAATAAAATCCAATCTATCAAAACCAACTTAGAAATGACTAGATGAAGAAATTAGCAGTCAAGATCATTAAAACAGTTATTGTAACTGTACTCTACAAGAAGCCAGAGAAAAGCTTAATCATGTTATGTCATGATGGAAAAGATATAAAAAGATCTAAATCAAATTTCTAGAGATGAAAACTACAATATCTGAGATGAAAAAATACATTGGGCAAGTTAACAGTGGATTGTATACCTCAGAAATAATGATTTGTAAACTGGAAGACATAGGAAAGTACCTAAAATAAAATACAGAGAAGCATTTCAAAGCAAATAAAAAGCATGAGTGAGCTGTGCGATAACTTCAAGTGACAGAAAATACATGTAATTGGATTCTTTGGAAAAAGGGGAGAAATGGACAAAAAATATTTGAAGAAATAATGACTATTTTTTTCCAAATTTGATAAAACTGTATATCAACAGATACAAGTTCAATAAATCCCAAGTGCAAATGATATGAAGAAAACAATACCATGGCACATTATAATCACATTTCTCAAAACCAACAACAAAGAGAAAAATCTTAAAAGCAGCCAGATGATTAACAAAGTGAGTAAAGTGGGTATAGAGGGAATGTACCTCAAGATGATACACACAATAAAGGCAACATCATACTCAATGGTGAAAAGCCGAAAGCCTTTCCTCTAAGATCAGGAACAAGACAAAGGTGCATGCTCTCATTACTTTTATTTGACTCAGTACTGAAAACACTAGCCAGAGCAAATGGGACAAAGAGAAATGTTCAGTTCAGTTCAGTCGCTCAGTCGTGTCCGACTCTTTGCGACCCCAAGAGAAATGTTGGGACTAATAAATTAATTCAGTGAAGTTGTAGGATACAAAATCCCCATACAAAAATCTATTGCATTTTCTGTTACTTATTATGCCCTATCAGAAAGAGAAATTAAGAAAACAATCTCATTTACAATTGCATCAAAAAGAATAAAATACATAGGGATAAATTTAACAAGGATGTGAAAGACTTGTATACTGAAAACTATTAGACAGTGATGAAAGAAACTGAAGACAGAAAGGAAAGACATTTTGTGCTCATTGAAAGAGTTAATATTATTAAAATGTTCACATCAACCAAAGAAATCTATAGATTCAATGCAATCCTCATAAAAATTCTAATAGCATTTTTTTCATAGAAAAACAAAACTCTTCATTTTGTAGATGTGAAACTCAGAAAAAATTATTATATTTTTCTGATCCTGAGCCACACAGTTCATTTGTAGCCAGGTGTGATAAAAGCTGGCTTCCCTGGTGGCTCAGTGATAGAGAATTTGTCTGCAAAGCAGGGGGCCTCAGGAGATGTGGTTTGATCCCTGTGTGGGGAAGATTCACCGGAGGAGGGCATGGCAACTCACTCCAGTACCCTTGCCTGGAGAATCCCATGGACAGAGGAGCCTGGCGGGCTACAGTCCATAGGGTTGCACAGAGTTGGACACGACTGAAGTGACTTAGCATGCATGCACTGTGGTAAAAATTCTAGATCTCTTTATTTCTTGATCAGTCCCTGACACAATGTTTCAAAGCTTTGTTCTCCTGAGTCAGATGCACCTGAGTTCAAAATCTGTCTCTAAAACTTGTTAGCTTTTTGACCTGTCATCCTTATAATTTCTGTTTTGAGGATTTCTAAACTGAAGTTCAGAGCTGTTGGATTCTTTGAACAGTTCATGTAATGACCCAAAGAGATCATCTGGCAAAGCCCTTGGCACAGTGCATGGGACACAATCTGAGGCATTTGATAAATGAGGGCTATATCAATATTATGATTATTACTTTATTCTTATCACTCCTGTGGCATTAGCTGCTCCTTTTAAGTTTAATATGCATCAGTGACCCGCCTTTAAAGTTTCTTTCTTGTATTTGCTCCTCAGACACACTCAAGTGCTTATTTTCTCAGCCTGATTTCCATGTCTGAGCCACATTTATTTCCTTTGTAAAGTCTCCCATTTGTACCCGCAGCAGGAGTTCCTGAGCTTTTGCACTGCCTGGGGCAGGAGTTGCAAATTTTGCTCATTAGATCCTAAATTATTGCCACCAAAAAGTGACAAATGACAGTTTGCAACTTTTTACCAACTTAAAGCTCATTCATTAAAACAAAAGGGAACTATAGAGATGTACTGTTTGTGAGATCACAAGGAATACCCGTCTGCTTCAGGCAGTTTATCTGAGTGGCAGAATTCAGTGAGTTAACGCTTAAGGAAAGAGACAGCTTCAGTTAATGAAATGGAGTATTTAGGAACACAGATCTGCCACCATTGCTTGCCGTGTCAAACAGTGGATTTGTTACTGGCGAATGTACTGCATTAGCAGAAACATTTGCTCCTATTGAAACCTTACCCAGAGCGGCAATTTTCTTAATACAGATATAGGCTGTCAAATGTTTTCTTCTCACGCTTGGAACCCTTCCAAATAGCTTCCTGACTGTGGGCCATGGCTTTCCTGGGGCCTTATTTCGTGGGATGATTTGACAAATGCAGTGTGTTCACCTATAGTTAGAGCCAGAGCGGGTGCTCTGAGCTGAGCCCTAGGGATTCCCCTATGACACTTGAGGTCTGAGCGTATGTGCTTTTTGTGAAACAGGGAATATAGAGGTAGAAATCTTAGACCATCAGAGGCAAAGCAGAACAGTGCATTGTGGAAAAATCATCCAGTTAACCACTCGTGTCTTCTCTCTTTCCCCCACCTCAGCTGCTTAATTTTCTCTGTATTCTCACTCTCCTTCACTTCTTTTCCAGCTCCCATTTGGTGACTGTCCCTTCACTCTAACTGTTCTCACAAATGTAATCAATGATCTTGTTACAGATCAAATGAATATTTTTCAGTCTTCTTCTCACTTGACCCATCAGTGGAATTTTCCACTATTGACCAATTCCTGCTGCTCTTGGTTTTCATGACTTACACTGTGCTAAGTTTTTCTTTTATCTCTCTTCTTAGTCTTGTTTTGGACTCCCTTCCAGGTTCCATCTTCCTCTAATCTCAGCTGTAAAGAGCTAGTTGCTGTTTAAGGGCCAGCCCTGGGTGTTCTTTTTCACTCACACTTTGTACTGGCCCTGAAGGATCTCAGTGCATCTGTGTCTTCCTCTCCCATCCTTATGTGGTGACTCACACACCTCCCCTCTGCGCTGTGGACTCTTAATCTGCTGTCCCTCCTGATATCTCCCTAAGTCCTCTCAAAGGTACTGCAAACCCAAAATGTCCAGGTCCAAATGTTCACTCTTCTTCCCTAAACATGGGCCCCCTCCAGCTCTATCTGTTCTGTATCTGATGAGTCAAAGACTTAGACATTATTTTCAACAGCTCTCTCTCCTTGCATTCCACATACAGGTCATCAGCATGTCTTTTTCTAATCTCTTGACTATTCAAATAGTCTCTAGTCCTGGCACAGGAATGGCATACAGAAGCATTCAATAAACATCCAATGAAAGAATGAATCTCCACAATGGCACCTGCTCCAGGCTACTGTGGTCTCTGGCCAGAACAGCTACTAGAGCTTCCCAATAGTAGCCTCACTTATCTATATTTTCTCAATAAACAGTGTTCCATACCACAAACAAAGGGATCCATCCAAGAAAGCAGATCTTACTACATCATCTTTTTTGCCCAGGTTAAAATATGTTAATGATTTCTCATTGCTTCTAGGATAAAATAAAAAATGTATAATGTGATTTATAAGGGTCTCTGTAGTTTTTCTGTTGCTTGTTTCTCCAGCCTTATCTCATACCACAAGCCCCCTCTTTCTTTGTTTCAGGCACATCAACCACACCGCTCCACTACCACCCTTTCCACATGCCATGACCCCTCCACCATAGGAACTTCTACCTGACTCACTTTTCTTTCTCTTTCCTAATGATTTCTTGGTTAACTGGTACTCATCCTCACATGTCAATTATGTCATCAGGGTCACCCACCTCAAACTCCCATGACACCATTTACCTTTGAAAGTAAATATTTCATTAAAATGAGTATAACTACTTGATTAATATTTGTCTTTTCCAAGAGTATAAGCTCCATGATGACAGGAACAGTATCTACCTATGTTCTTGCTGTATTCTTGGAACCCATCACAGCTGGTGCTCAATACTACTGGGTTGGCCAAAAAGTTTATTTGGGTGTTTACTGTAACACCTTACCTTTGAGAAACACTTGAAGGAACTTTTTGGCCAACCCAATATTTACTAAACAACTGTAAACCAGAAGGCCTGGGGGTAGGACCTGTACCTGCCTTGCCTTGGATTGATGTATAGCCTTGGAGATAAAGAATTTGCATGGATCCCAGGTGGTGCTAGTGGCAAAGAACCCACCTGCCAATGCAAGAGACTCGGGTTTGATCCCTGGGTGAGGAAGATCCTCTGGAGGAGGGCATGGCAACCCACTCTAGTGTTCTTGCTTGGAGAATCCCATGGACAGAAGAGCCTGGCAGGCTACAATCCACAGGGTTGCAAAGAGTCGGGCATGACAGAAGCTACTAAACACATGGATCAAAGAAATTCTGTCCTTTGTTAATGAAATTTATTTGTTCAAGGTAAAAGTCCTGCCCTGGGAGATCAGGTCCATTCATTGATCAATCCTTTAAATGGAGGTATCAGTTATAAAGAGCCTGGGCCCAGGCAATTGGCAGCACTCAATTACCTCAATCTAATTTCCAAAATTCCTTCCATCAGCAGTAGTAAATGCCCTGGCGTGTAAATTTTAACTGATTGAGCTTTGTACTGAGAACTTGTTTGACTAGAGGGAACAGCCTGTGTTCTTTTGGGGCCTGCAGAGATATAGGAAGTGCATGGCTGGTCACACTCTGGGATGCCCCAAGCTTGCCCTGGCTGCTCTGTGGACTGAGGCACTACTGGAGTCTGCTGCCTCCTTGTTGAATCCTTTACTCTTGCACTCACTTCCAGAACCAGTGGGCCCAGAATTTAAAATAATTGGAGGCTATTAACCATTATAATGCATTTTCACATGCTTTGTCACATTTTTAGCTTTATGACAGCTCTGATTTATAGGCATTGTTTTTATTCTCATTTTTTATATTAAGAAACAAGTTAGAGAAGCCAAATGACTTCTTCTCTTATTTTTTGTGACCTCTCTAGTAACCCTAATCCCAAACTGAGCTTTTTTTCTCTCCAATGCTCATGGTTTTTCTACTACTTTATTTAAATTATTTGTGCTATGTTTTTACATTGTTATGGATTAAATTGTATCCTTCTAAATTTCATATGATGACGCTATAATCCCGAATGTTGCTATATTTGGAGATAAGGTCTATAAGGAGGTGATCAAGGTTAACTGTGGTCTTAAGAGCAGGATTTGAATCCAATAGGACCAGTGTCCTTCTAGGAGGAAGGACAACCAGAGGTCTCTCTCTTTCTCCTCGGGATCAGAGACAAGGCTGTGTGAGCATACAGCAAGAAGGTGGCCATCTTCAAGTCAAAAAGAGAGGCCTCACCCGTACCAACACTGATGGCACCTTGAGCTCATAGTCTCCAGGAGTGTGAGAAAATAAAGACCTGTAGTTTAAGTCACACAGTATGTGGTATTTTATTATGGCAGCCCAAGCTGACTCAGATGCAAGTCAAGTCAGACTACTGCACAAGAAGGTCAAGTTGGTATAAAGCTGGTGATGACAGTGGACCCAAACGCCCCATGTTTTAGGAGAGATAACCCCAGACAGTGATCACAGAACATGGACTTGCCTCTCATTTCCTGACAGAGATGGTTTATTCATTACTGAGTGCAATGGCTCTGGGCTCACAGGAGTTAACTGAATGCAGGATGCAGTCAGGTTTCTGGACCACTAAAATTCCCTGTGCTCTGTATCCCCGTCCCTGGCCCCACCCAGCACTGGTGGTCCTAAATAAAATATGAGACAATTAAACGGGAGTGAATCATAATAAAGTAGTAAAGCTAAAATCTGCTATTTAAAAATCATAGCATTAACGGAAACCAATCTTTCCTTGAAAATGCAATAGAACGATCTTTTGACTCCTCATCTGCATGAACAGAGATTAGATGATGGGTTGTCAGCCGTGTATCTGAGCAGCAGGAGGCGGGGCCGTGACAGCTGCTCTGACATCCGTGGCCTTCTCCTCTCTCACTCTGCTAGCAGGAGCACCTTGTCTTTCCAGACAGTGGCCTGATCTGAAGGTTGTACAGGCTCTGATGAGCAACATCCTCCATCATTTCCAGGGAATGGCAGTCAAATAGAGAAAATAAATCTTGAGAAGACTCGGAGAACACACCCGTGGGCGAGTAGAAGGCCTTTCCTGGTTTCGGGGCTGCTTTGGATTGTGTTTGCCGCATTCGCCAATTTCACCTCTGTCAAGAGCCATCACAGGTGAAATAGCAGCTATAAAAGACTGACTCCCTGGGAGGAAGTGAAAAGCAATCATTCCTGGGCTACACATTAGCCTCACATCACAAAGGCCTGTGAGTAAAAGAATGCTTATAGATCTATGGGGCTTCCTGGGTGGCTCAGACAGTGAAGAATCTGCCTGTAAGACCTGGGGTTTGATCCTTGGGTTGGGAAAATCCCCTGGAGAAGGAAATGGCAACCCACTCCAGTATTCTTGCCTGGAGAATTCCATGGACAGAGGAGCCTGGCGGGCTCCAGTCTATGGAGTCCCAAGGAGTCGGACAGGACTAAGCGACCAAGACTTTCACCTTCACTACGGATCTACAGGACTTTTCTTAGAGATGAAACCTGACTGGGTCACAGGTGGCACTATCATTTCCCCTATTCTCTCCAGCTTTTCAGAGGATAATCACCAGCATTCTTATGAAATCAAGGGTGCTTAAATGTTAAAAACTGTTTTCTTTGTTTTTTAGAACAGCTTTCAGTTCAGTTCAATTCAGTCACTCAGTCATGTCCAACTCTTTGCGACCCCATGGACTGCAGTACGCCAGGCTTCCCTGTCTATCACCAACTCTCAGAGCTTACTCAAACTCATGTCCATTGAGTCAGTGATGCCATCCAACCATCTCATCCTCTGTTGACCCCTTCACCTCCCACGTTCAATCATTCCCAGCATCAGGGCCTTTTCAAATGAGTCAGTTCTTCACATCAGGTGGCCAAAGGATTAGAGTTTCAGCTTCAGCATCAGTCCTTCCAATGAATATTCAGGACTAATTTCCTTTAGGGTGGACTACTTGTATCTCCTTGCAGTCCAAGGGACTCTCAAGAGTTTTCTCTAACACCACAGTCCAAAAACATCAATTCTTTGGTGCTCAGCTTTCTTTATAGTCCAATTATCACATCCATACATGACTACTGGAAAAACCAAAGCTTTGACTAGACAGACCTTTGTTGGCAATGTAATGTCTCTGCTTTTTAATATGCTGTCTAGGTTTTTCATAGCATTTCTTCCAAGGAGCAAGCATCTTTTAATTTCATGGCTGCAATCACCATGTGCAGTAATTTTGGAGCCCCAAAATAAAGTCTGCCAGTGTTTCCATTGCTTCTCCATATATTTGCCATGAAATGATGGGACTGGATACCATAAGTAATGCTCAAAATTCTCCAAGCCAGGCTTCAGCAATACGTGAACTGCAAACTTTCAGATGTTCAAGTTGATTTTAGAAAAGGCAGAGGAACCAGAGATCAAATTGCCAACATCAACTGGATCATGGAAAAAGCAAAAGAGCTCCAGAAAACATCTATTTCTGCTTTGACTATTCCAAAGCCGTTGACTGTGTGGATCACAATAAACTGTGGAAAATTCTGAAAGAGATGGGAATGCCAGACCACCTGACCTGCCTCTTGAGAAACCTATATGCAGGTCAGGAAGCAACAGTTAGAACTGGACATGGAACAACAGACTGGTTCCAAAGGAGTACGTCAAGGCTGTATACTGTCACCCTGCTTATTTAACTTATATGCAGAGTACATCATGAGAAATGCTGGACTGGAAGAAACACAGGCTGGAATCAAGATTGCTGGGAGAAATATCAATAACCTCAGATATGCAGAAGACACCACCCTTATGGCAGAAAGTGAACAGGAACTAAAAAGTCTCTTGATAAAAGTGAAAGAGGAGAGTGAAAAAGTTGGCTTAAAGCT
>SJYX01014045.1:24926-84609 GCA_006410675.1 Oreotragus oreotragus
TTGAGACGTGGGCAGTAGCAGTTTGAAGGAATTAGGCAAGAAGCCCAGATGAAAGAAGCAAAGCCTAGGCAAAAATCCAAGAATGCCAGGGCGGGTTTGGGAAGAGAAATCAAATAAGTGAAAAGAGATCAAGAAGTCATAGAAACCTTGGGGCAGAGTAGGATTGGAGTCAGCAACCTTGACGTTGAGACCCAGCCTTGCCACTTACCAGCTGCCACAGGGGAAGTTGTTTAACTTCGCTGAGCTAGGTTTTTATTTGTTAATTTGGGGTGATAATATCTATTTCACAACGATTCGCTGGAGAAACAAATGAGATGATGTGTGTGAAAACTCACGAAGCCTGGCAGAGATAAAGAGGGCTAATTTGAACTCTATTTTTATTTTCATAAGCTTAATAAGCTTAGAGTTTTAAAGAGTGCCGTTTAGGACAGAGAAGACTTGGAACCTGTTTTATGTGTAAGTCAGTCCCTAGTTATGAATCAGAAGGAGAGTGAGAACTAGCTTGTGTTAAAGGCTATCCTTTGGGCTGGGGAAGCTTTATGGAATTGGTCTCCTTTGTGGAATCCTGCCTTGCTGCATGTCTGTCTTCTTTTCCTTTCTCCTTTTCCATCTACTTTTCTTCCTTTCCTTTCTTCCTTTTTCCCTCCCTTCCTTCCATCCCTAGTTTATTTATCTTCCTTTTCCTCCATCTAATTCCTTTGTTTGATAAGCCTAGACATTGAGGAAGGTGAAAGCAATTTCATATAAAGGGTTCTAGACAGGAGTTTGCTAAGGTAGGGTTTTAAGAGGTTGGCTCAATAATAGAAACAAAGGGTGCATTTCTCATGGATGTGTTATTTGGTGCAAATTTTTTGGGAAAAAAATTGTAGTATGTACCCTCAAGATGAGAATTCCCTTTTACCTGAATTAACTCTTCTGAGCAATCATCCTAAGAAAACAATCAGAAAAATATTAAGTCTCATGGGTAAGGATGTCCATCCATCATAGTTTTATTCACAGCCGTGAAAAATCTGAAACAGGTTAGGTTAATTGCTCAACATTAGACAGATGGAAAATTAAACAAGGTTATAGCCACCTAACAAAAATATGTAATTGTTAAAAATTGTGTTTATGAAGTGGTTTCAGTAACATGGATAGTATCATAATAAAAGGACAAATGAAATGGGTAGATTACAAAGTGAGCAGAGCTATGTCAAAACTGCAAGCAGGAAAAGCCTAGGAGGAAGTGCATCACAGAGGTAATAGTTGTTGTTCACTGGTGGGTGAATACAAGTGCCTATTTTCTCTCTACTTTTCTGTATTATCTGTATATTTCTAATGTACCTGTATCATTTTTATATTTGAGAACACAAAGTCAAAAACAAAAAGACTCAATCAAACAAAAAAAACAAAATACAAACTCAACTTTAGTTTGACAGAATGATCTCTGTTCATTTCCAAGGCAAACCATTCAATATCACAGTAATCCAAGTCTGTGCCCCGACCAGTAATCCTGACGAACCTGAAGTTGAACAGTTCTATGAAGACCTACAAGATCTTCTAGAACTAACACCCAAAAAAGATGTCCTTTTCATTACAGGGGACTGGAATGCAAAAGTAGGAAGTCAAGAGATACCTAGAGTAACAGACAAATTTGGCCTTGGAGTACAAAATGAAGCAGGGCAAAGGTTAACAGAGTTTTGCCAAGGGAACGCACTGGTCATAGCAAACACCCTCCTCCAGCAACACAAGAGAAGACTCTACACATGGACATCACCAGATGGTAAATACCGAAATCAGATTGATTATATTCTTTGTAGCCAAAAATGGAGAAGCTCTATACAGTCAGCAAAAACAAGACTGGGGGCTGATTGTGGCTCAGGTCATGAACTCTTTATTGCCAAATTCAGACTTAAATTGAAGAAAGTAGGGAAAACCACTAGACCATTCAGGTATGACCTAAATCAAATCCCTTATGATTTTACAGTGAAAGTGAGAAGTAGATTCAAGGGATTAGATCTGATAGACAGAGTGCCTTAAGAATTATGGATGGAGGTTCATGACATTGTAAAGGAGGCAGTGATCAAGATCATCCCCAAGAAAAAGAAATGCAAAAAGGCAAAATGGTTGTCTGAGGAGGCCTTACAAATAGCTGAGAAAAGAAGAGAAGTGAAAGGCAAAGGAGAAAAGGAAAAATATACCCATTTGAATGCAGAGTTCCAAAGAATAGCAAGAAGAGCTAAGAAAGCCTTCTTCACTGATCAACGCAAAGAAATAGAGGAAAAGAACAGAATGGGAAAGACTAGAGATCTCTTCAAGAAAATTAGAGATACCAAGGGAACATTTCATGCAAAGATGGGCACAATAATGGACAGAAACGATATGGACCTAACAGAAGCAGAAGATACTAAGAAGAGATGGCAAGAATACACAGAACTATACAAAATGATCTTCATGACCCAGATAACCACATTGGTGTGATCACTCATCTAGAGCCAGACATCCTGGAATGTGAAGTCAAGTGGGCCTTAGGAAGCATCACTATGAACAAAGCTAGTGGATGTGTTGGAATTCCAGTTGAGCTACTTTAAATCCTAAAAGATGATGTTGTGAAAGTGCTGCACTCAATATGCCAGCAAATTTGGAAAACTCGGCAGTGGCCAAAGGACTGGAAAAGGTCAGTTTTCATTTCAATCCTAAAGAAAGGCAAGGCCAAAGAATATTCAAAGACTTTCACTCATCTCACACTCCAGCAAAGTAATTCTCAAAATTCTCCAAGCCAGGCATCAACAGTACTTGAACTGTGAACTTCCAGAGCTTCAGGCTGGATTTAGAAAAGGCAGAGGAACCAGAGGTCAAATTGCCAACATCCACTGGATTGTCAAAAAAAGCAAGAGAGTTCCAGAAAAACACCTGCTTCTGCTTTATTGACTATGCCAAAGCCTTTGACTGTGTGGATCACAATAAACTGTGGAAATCACCACGTGGATGGCGTCACCTGCTCGATGGTCATGAGTTTGTGTAAGCTCCAGCAGTTGGTGATGGACAGGGAAGCCGGTGTGCTGCAGTCCATGTGGCTGCAAAGAGCTGGACATGACTGAATAACTGAAATGAACTGAACTGCCTCAACTTTAGTTTCTGGAAAAATAGTTAATACTAACTTGCCTCATTTTAGCTTAGTGCTGTTGAACAAAGAACTGGTGTAATAAACAGCAAATCAAGTTCCCTTGCATCATAATGCATCATAATGTAAATTACACTTTCAGAAGTGGATTTAAATGTATTAAATATCTATCTTTCTCTCTATATATAGATTTATAGGTACCATACAAGTATGTAATAAGTTTTAACATTAACCATTTCCTCTGATAAGTCATAGTTTTGCTTTAAAGACATAATTGGTAAGAATAAAATGTAAGTCTTTGGTGCCGGATTTTTAGTCCCTATCATCATGACAGTACAGATTCCATCATCTGACTCACATGATTTGTTTGTTTCACAAGGATTCCATTCGATCTATCAGGATGAGAATGAACATCTCTTTGAGCTGATTTGATAATTCTTAACTCTGGCTACTGGTAGCCATGGACGTCATGCCTTCTTTGTAGACTACGGTGATGGGGGCTACAGATAATGAAAATATCTGGATAATCATAATTGACATTGACAAACATTCTCAAATATCATGACCCTACTGATGATCCTGGGAGTCTGTCTGGGTCCATCACAACCCACAGTGGGATATGAAAGAAACTTAATGTAACCTTACTCAGATGGCCATTGAATTAAAAAATATTGATTTAGAGTGACACTCTAAATCAGTTTAGAAGTTCCAGGGAAGATTTAAATGCACTGAGGAGTCACTGCTAACTGCGAAGAGATTATCAGGCAAATGAGTCATTAAAAGTTCGTTCAGAAAGTCAGAAAGATTCACAATGTTCTGGAAGAATCGTATATTAGAAGATATTGCCAAACAAGACAGGGAGAGCTGGCCAAGGAATACCAAGATGTGATTTTCTCTCTTTAACTCCAAATAAAATTTTGTAAACTACAGAAAGTTGACGTGGAGAGTTCCTATCTCAATATTGACAGCTTTATTTGGATTCACTGAAAGGTATACCACCTCCTATATGTAAAATTGCATTCAATATTAAAATTACAGTACAGTAAACCATAAAGTTTACCCATGGGACTGCACACGGCAGATTTAGAATGGGTCAGGAAAATATACCACAACTGACAAGGGAAAAAATATGACCTGAATCTGAATTTCCTGTCCACACAAATATAGATGCAGTCCACGTCCAGGAAACATCATGGTCTATTTATGATAATAGGAACTTGTAGGTGTCTGGATTCAGGTGAACCTCTCTGATATTTGGCATTAATTTTAGTCCTGGCAGAAAACTGTATTTTACCTCCTTGCAGAGCTTTCATGAGGAAATTGAAAATATTGATTTGTAGATCACTACACTATAGATCAATCTCAACACATGGATGTTGTGCTTTGTTTTATTTAAAGAACCTGCATCGGAGATGTCTATTTTGCTTTATGTTCAAAACCTCAAGTCAGTGGTTCTCAGACTTCAATATACACACGAATCTCTTGGGTTTTTAGAAAAATGCTGATTCAGGAATAAGCAAGATTCATCTACATGAAGAGAGTCAAAAGACTGGTTATCTTTGTAGGGTAATGACTGTAAGGGGCAAGAGAGAACTTTCTGAGATGTGTAAAATGTACTGAACACTACACTTAGGAATTGTGCACTTTACCAAATATGTCTAATTCTGCTGTTATTCTTAAAGCCAAAAATATAATACAATAAAAAATGAAGAGTGGTTAAGGCTCTACACTTTCAATGAAGGGGGCATGGGTTTGATCTCTGGTTGGGAGACAAAAATCCCACGTGTTGTGTGGTACGGTCAAAAAAGTTTTAAAAAATGAATCTTGGATCATACAGCAGGAAAAAAAATTGCTTTAAGAGCTGGACCCATTGTAATAAGCCTGGGTCCACAGTTGGCTGGAATGAACTTGTCAACCAAATATCAGAGATGAAGAACCAGAAAAGGTAGACAAGTTGTATCTTTGGTTCTTGTCATTCTGAGTGCCCCTACCCACACCTATTTTTTTTTTTTTAATAGCAAGCAAAATCTCTGCTGATGCTTTCTTTGGTAATTCAGAAACTATAAATCTCCCCAAAGCACCCAAATTAGTGACATCTTGAAGGTTCTGTCTTTGTGTACCTAAAGGAATAGTAACTGAGGTATAACTCTTAGAGTTACTGGGCCTGGGAAAGATTCCCTTTTTAAGATACTTTATCTCTCTTGTCCACTTACCATGTTAAGACCTGCCACAAATCAGAAACAGTTCATATTCACTTCCTGACTGAAAAAACTATTGGTCCAGACTTAACCTCAGTAGAACGGAGACACTTTCCCACCAATTATTACTTCATTCAATCCTGCCACGTAGTTCATGGAACTCTTCAGAGGCTCAAGGACTCTGGGAATCTATTCCTTATAGGCATGAGCTCTGTTCAGTCCCCAGAAGATACAGTTTGGATAATTCTTACTGGCAACACTTTCCTCATGTCTGTCACAAATCTTATGGGGCCCCATCTGTGGAATAAACTTCTGGAGAGAAGCCACTGAAAGTAGTAATACGAGTGACAAATGGAATATTCTCCCAAGGTAAATGGAAACGTGATCAATCACGGTGCCTCCCTCCTTCCCACCCCCACCCCTGCTGAGTTATACACAGTGGAAATCACGCTGTGTGCCACGTCCGCCTTGATAAATTCCCTTGTTAACCAGCCGGAGCACCCCCAACAATGAACAGAGAAGAAAAATGCACACAGAGAGACCCCGGGACTAGCTTTTAAAATTCTCCCAGTTAGGAGCTCTTTTGCCCACAGATGTTAAACAGTTGCTAATTTCTTCCAGTCTTTAACATGGTTTGGCTCCCAGTTGTAAAACAAAAAGAAAAGATGCCAGTGGAGATAAAATCCCTCTGCACACAACGAGCGTACACATTTTTAAGCAAACTACAACCAGACTTCGGATGCTTGAGAAATAGCATGGGTTGGATTGAGTCATGGAAAAGGAATCAGTTTCCAGTTATCTGGTTGAGCTCATGTTTGTCTAGTTTCCTCTTTCCCAGCCCTACAAAAACATCAAAGGAACAACAGGATACCAGAAATGAGAACTGCTTCAAAAGAAGATGCTGTCTTTAGTTTGCTCATTTATTCAGCAAACATCTATGCAACTGGTCTAGGCTCTGGGGGAACAACATTGAGCAAGAGACCAAAAGAAGGAAGCCCCCTTCTCAGACTCTGAAATGATTTATGATTCATAATGTGAAAATTACAGTGCTGGTGATGAGATGGATGAAATAATACTAGTTCAAATATGTTTTAATGGGAGAGGGAATGTAAGAAAATATTTTTCTCAAGCTTTAGAATAGAGCCTTTCTCCTAAATTTTAGGTAAAATTAAAGAAATCTCAGGATTGTTAAACTATGTTATTATTAGTAGTACAAACATTGTACTCAGAAGAAAATAGAGGTGATATCTAAACACACGAGAATAGGTGGATATGAGTGCAGATCTAAGGTATACAGTCACATGTAGGTTTCCCCAGACTTTCACCAGGAACACTTGTTAAACTTTCTCAAACCTAGGTAGGTAGCCGTCCAAAAACAGAAAACTGGAGGCTCTTTCCTTCATGTTCACAGTTACCTTTAAGATCCTGAAATTCTACTCCTGGGCGTATAGCCAGAGAAAACTTTAATTCAAAAGGATCCATGCACCCCAGTGTTCACTGTAGGACTATTTACAATAGCCAAGACATGGAGACAACCGAAATGTCCAACGACAGACGGATGAACAAAGATGATGTGGTGCATGTATACAATGAGATATTACTCACAATAAAGCAGAAGGAAGTAACTTCATGTGCGGCAGTAAGGACGGACCTAGAGATTATCACGCTAAATGAAGTAAGCCAGAAAGAAAAGGACAAATATCACATGACATCACTTATATGTGAAATCTAATATATGACACAGATGAACTTATCTGCTTGACAGAAATAAGCTCACAGACATAGAGAAAAGACTTGTGGTTGCCAAGGAGAAGGGTGGTGGGGAGGGATGGATTGGGAGTTTGGGATTAGCAGATGCGCGGCATCAAGTATAGGATGAATAAACAAAAAGGTCCTACTGTATAGCACCGGGAACTATATTCAAGAGCCTGTAAGAAACCATAATGGAAAAGAATATGAGAAAGAACATATATTTATATATATCTGAATCACTTTGCTATATACCAGAAACTAACACAAGATTGTAAATCAACTATACTCCAATAAAATAATTTAAAAATTCAACCCCTCAGTTACATGACCTATGTATATTTCCATCAAATCAGAAGGTTCTATTTGATAGTTCTGTTTTAGGGAATTAAGGCTCCCTCTAATTTGTTCTTTTTAAGATAGACTGGAATTATTTACTTAAATTGCATATGTTAAGGTCAGCTTGATGGTATCAGACAAGGTTAGTGCCAAGACACTTCAGGGAAAGTCTTTGGGAGATTTGCAGTGCCAGTAGAAGGGTTGAGTAAGCCCTGAAGAGTCTCCTTAACTCTTGACATTTTGCTTCCAATATTACCTCCAAAATGTAATAGTTGATGGTGCAGTACTGGGCCCCACAGAACATCTGACTAGTCCACCTGGGATTATTTTCTTGTCCCCTAGCAGGTGAAGCAAAGACATATATACAGGCCTTAGAGGTGTAATAGGTACAATAGTCATAGCTTTCCCAAACTCACGAAGATGGCCCATTACCCCAAACCTGAGTCACCTATGCCAAATGCATTTCAACATCTAGAGGAAGATTCATAAGGAAGCTTGGGAAATCTGTTGAACACAAATGCTGCTGAATGAAGAATAAAGTCATCTGAAGCTTAATAAAGCCAGAGGAGTATTCAAATATACTAACAAAGAAGCTAAAGCAGGAAGCCTTTGTATCCTAACCAAACTACAACAGAAAATCAATGAGAGCAGCATACTTATCTGGAACTAAATGGTCAAACATAATCAACACTGTTGAACTGAATTAAATTTGCAACATTTTAATCTAAGTTTCTAAAATTACAAAGGATCTACTCCTTGGAAGAAAAGTTATGACCAACCTAGACAGCATATTCAAAAGCAGAGACATTACTTTGCCGACTAAGGTCCGTCTAGTCAAGGCTATGGTTTTTCCTGTGGTCATGTATGGATGTGAGAGTTGGACTGTGAAGAAGGCTGAGTGCCGAAGAATTGATGCTTTTGAACTGTGGTGTTGGAGAAGACTCTTGAGAGTCCCNGCATTTTCAAAAGCAGAGACATTACTTTGCCGACTAAGGTCCGTCTAGTCAAGGCTATGGTTTTTCCTGTGGTCATGTATGGATGTGAGAGTTGGACTGTGAAGAAGGCTGAGTGCCGAAGAATTCATGCTTTTGAACTGTGGTGTTGGAGAAGACTCTTGAGAGTCCCTTCGACTGCAAGGAGATCCAACCAGTCCATTCTGAAGGAGATCAGCCCTGGGATTTCTTCGGAAGAAATGATGCTAAAGCTGAAACTCCAGTACTTTGGGCACCTCATGTGAAGAGTTGACTCATTGGAAAAGACTCTGATGCTGGGAGGGATTGGGGGAAGGAGGAGAAGGGGACAACAGAGAATGAGATGGCTGGATGGCATTACTGACTCGATGGACGTGAGTCTGAGTGAACTCTGGGAGTTGGTGATGAACTGGCGGGCCTGGTGTGCTGCGATTCATGGGGTCGCAAAGAGTTGGACACAACTGAGCGACCGAACTGAGCTAAATGTTGAGCTGGATGGAAAACTTTATGAGAAAAAGCCACTAGACATTTATATGTGATTGCATGTAGGTGCTGAAGACCGTGAGTAATAAAATATGACGCCAATATCTTTGTAATCAATCAGTTTCAGTACCAGAAAATGAACTCAAGAGATAAAGCAGTGATTAAGAAATGAAGACTGTGTTGGCTTTCCACTAAGAAACTTATGTGAGTTCTGGGCAGGTTTCAGACCATATTATCACAGGCCATTAGGCCAATCCTTTGAGCAAAATTTTGGGTAGTGAGGGACATCATGATTGTTGATGCTGTAAGTTATTTCAATAAGATAGCAAAAACATCTGGGTTCTCAGAGTTAATATAAATGAAACCGAAAGAGTAAGAGTGGAGAGACATGGCATAAAACACGGAAGAAAAGAAGAAACTCAGCAGTGCTGGAAATGATAACCTGTACCCCAGAGGTTGCCAAACTACAGCCCACTGGCCAAATCTATTGGCTGCCTGTTTTTGTCAATAAAGTTTTATTAGAACACACCCACACCTGTTTATTTACACACATCATCTGTGGCTGCTTTTGAGCTTCAACAACAAAATCGATTCGTTGCAGCAAAAAACTAATATATCTCTCTCAGAGCCTAAAATATTTCCCTTTGATCCTCCACAGACATTTTCCAATCCCTGCTTTAGTCACATGTAGCAGTCCACAAGCCCTTCCTGATGAAGTCCCAACCTTTCAAAGCAGAATTAAACTCACTTGCATCTGTGCGCTCATGGCCCTTTTTCTATCTCTTTTAATACACAGTATTATAACACCAATCAGATTGTAACTCGAGTCACTGCAGAGATTATGCTCACCCATCTCCCCAAGGGTTATAGCAAAAGCCACCTTGTCAACCCACTTCCATCTAGCCCCTACACAAATTGCCAACATGATCTGGAGTCAGGCTATTTCAGTTTTCAACAGCTCCCCGCCACAGCAGCTCCTATCACATTTAGGGTAAAACTTCAGTGCCTTACCACGGTCTTGAGGTCTTTGCCTGCAGCTAGGATCTCATGTCATATAAAGTCCTGCTCCAGCCATGCTGCCTCACTTAGTGTCATGCCAAACTTGTTCTCCTCTCCGAGCTTTTGAAATTATAGCTCCCCTGCCTGGAAAACTCCTCTTCCAGATCTTCCCTGCTGGCCACTTCCTCATATTCATAGCTCAGCACAGATGTCACCTACTCAGAGAAGCTGTTGCTAACGATCCCAGCAAAGTGTTACACTCCCTAGTGCATCGTTCTTTATCAATTCACCCACTTTATTGTATTCATAGCTCTCATGGCCCTCTGAAATTATCTTGTTTATTTGTTCACTTATTCATTGACTGTCTCCTACAATGCCAGCTTGCTAAAGCAGAGACCTTGTATCTTGGGTTTATTGTTGCATTCTCAATGTTTAGAATAATTCCTGACATTTAGGTGCTCAATAAGGATTTGTGAATCCATGAATGAATGATTTATAGAAGCACTCATTTATTTGTACTTTGTGTCAAGCCAACAGCAAGCTCCTAGAAGTCAATGATCACAATTGTGATATCTTTGGGACGTAACATGATGCCTAGAATTCAACTAATGCAGTTACTAAATGTTTGTTGAAAAAAATCATTGTTATTGAGTGAATACTTAAAGATAATGAAAATGCATGCAACCATAGAAAAAATGGAATATACAAAATGAATTGGTTTAAATATTAAGGTATTCTTATGACAAATATTGATATGAACATTACAAGTTTTAAGAAATTTCAGAGAACGGTCATGGTTCCAGTTTACTTAATTGGCTGATTATCTTTGCCTTCAAACTATAAGAAATATCTGCAAACATCTTTGTGCAGATTTTCGGTTTGTTTGTACTAGTATGTGCTCATCCATAGATAAAGCCGACAGGTTTTCTCACCTGCTAATAAAAAAGATTGCAAACCTAGCATCTTCAAAAATGGTGCACTTCAGACCCAATCATGGAGTTAGAAGTCTGACAGTATTGCAATGAAAAACATAAGAAAAGTCTATTTCTCTCCAAGTTCTGTCTTTGATGACACTAATCATGCCTGCTTTTGTTAGTTCAGGTTTGGTTCAAAATGAATAGGGAATAGAGTAGACAGCTGAATGTCATGCTCTTTTTCTTTCTAAGGTAATTTACCCCCTGAAGAAAGAGAAAAAACCAGTTTTTGCAGGTGCAAACTCATTCAAAGTCAGCTATCCAAAATCCAAGCCTTGTAAGTAAAGATGCTATGCCTTGAAGTTCAGATCCCAGCTACTGAAATGAATTACTAATGAACAAAGAAAATGGTCCTAATTCCACAAGAGATGGAGCCTTAAACAGAGCCCACCCCCTAGCTGCTCCCTTGCACGTGTGTTCAAGTCCGATGCAGTTACGTGCCAGCACACTTGCAGTTGGAGGAGGGGTAAATGTGTCATCTGGGGAGGCAGCTGTCAGGCCTGGCAGGGTGCAGTCACTTCTCAGGGTCACAGCATTCCAGCATCTGCTCCTCAGCTTTGCAGATCCAGAAAATGGAAAGTGTCAGTGTGCTTGTAGTTGATTAATCCCCAGGAATTTACAAGAGACTGATGTACAAAGCAGAGTGCCAATTTACCAGTTTATACTAAGAAAGATAACTGCCAAACGGTTCTGAACATTTATGTCAGCAGGAGAAGGCAGCCTGCTAAAGACTTGAGGAGGTAAACCATAATCCAAAGTTTGGTGGGTAGTCATGGACTTGGCACGCATGGACTTGGAGCAGGAAGGGGAAGCTGGATGACCTTAAGAACTGGTGTCATTAAGCCTGACCCATTCATCTCCAAACTGAGACTGACCTGTCAGGAAGACAGGACACTTGGATTCTCTGGCCAGTGCTGGAAACACATAGACAATTCCTGCTCACTGGCCTTCTTTTTCTAGATTCCTTGCGGATGCACACATATTCTGCCTTTACATATATTAATGCCATTGAATAGGGTGTGCCTTTCTTCTGTTCAGTGAGTCCTCATTATTGACAGTAATGAACTAATATTAATATTTATTGAGTGGTAATAAGTGCTGGATGTATGCTAACTTCACAGCTAATTCTGCTTAAATGCTTGTTTTGAAAACACTAACTGGTTCAAGAACTATATATTAGGGAACAGTTTGAACATACTGCGAATTTGTTTGCTTATACACAACTTTGTCTGCAGGAACCCCTCAGTTCAGTTCAGTTCAGTTGCTCAGTCATGTCCAACTCTTTGCAACCCCATGAATTGCAGCACACCAGGCCTCCCTGTCCAGCACCAACTCCCAGAGTTCACTCAAACTCACGTCCATCACGTCAGTGATACCATCCAGCCATCTCAGCCTCTGTCGTCCCCTCTCCTCCCTAGGCCAAAGCAAATACCCAATGGAATCCAACTGCTATGAATACACAAAGTGTATACACGGACATACATCAGCTGCCTCAGTTCCCCACATGAGTCAATTCATCCATAGCCAGTGTCACAACTTTCTTTCTAATTTCAGATACACCTCCCCACCACCACCACCAATCTGGCTTCCCTGGTGGTTTGGTCCATAAAGAATCCACCTGCATTGCAGGAGATTGACTGCAGTACAGTAGACCTGGTTCAATCCCTGGGTCAGGAAGATCCCCTGGAGAAGGAAATGGCTACCCACTCCAGTATTCTTGTCTGGGAAATCCCATGGACAGAGGAGTCTGGTGGGCTACAGTCCACGGGGTCACAAGAGTTGGACATAACTTAGGCACTAAACCACCACCCCCAACCCATCCACTGCTCCACCAACACCCACAAGCTGCAACCCTCTGGCACCCAGTTTCACAGCCAACTCCAGGTCTTTTCACAGGGCCATATTTTTGTAGTATCTATGTATTTCTTAACCATTTATCATGTAAAATTGCTCTAGCATTTCCATTAAAGTGTCCTCCTCTCTTTCGTGTTTCACCAGTGTTTTAGTGTTGTGCTTCTAACCTCATTTCTCCTGCAAGTTTGTGGTTTTCATCATGTACTTTTGCACAGCACAGTGATTTTAGGAAATGCATATGTTGAGTTATAGTAGAACTGAATGTACCGTATTATTCTATTTAATCTTGCAAAAAGTGTCATTTGTCATTGGAGGACACTGAGATTCGAGGGGTTTGAGTAATTACCCAAGAACAGAGTTGGTGAGTAGTTAAGCAAAGATGCAAACTCTGCTCTAAGATACTCTGATAGCTTTGGGCTCCTAATTTGAGATAGGGCCAACTTGTCTCTTCAGGTGGTTTTCACCAAGAATAATTGATTTCAGATATTCAGAAGTAGGGCAGTAGAGTAGTAAAAATATGCTTTTTGGAGCTCTGCTGCTGAATTCAGATCCTGGCTCTGTCACTTACAACCTGTGTAACAATGGGTGAGTTATATAATATGGCCAACTGTTGCAAAATGGCCCGGGAATCTCCCTCCTTATATCCTTGCCCTTTGAAAAATGCTTTGCCATCAAAAAGCCCCCTGGCTCGGGGCTGGCACTCTGACCTGCTCTAATGAACAAATATGGCAGAAGTGACACTGTACCCGTCTCAAGGTTAGACCTCAGGAGCCCTCAGATGCTTCACTCATTCTCCCGGGATACTGCCACCACCATGCGAACCACCCCAGACTTGCCTGTGAAGTGACAAGAGATGACATGTTCCAGTCACCCCAGTACCCCCAGATGAAAGACCTAGAGTGTGAGTGAGGCCATGACAGACTCCCCACCCACAGTGAGCCAGCAGCTAAGTACAGATACATGAATAAGGCCAACTAAGATCAACCGAACCCAGATCAGCAGATCTATTATTTTGAGTTACTAGATTGGGGGTTAACTTCTCTGTACATGAACTACCCAATACGTAAAATGGGAAAAATAACAGCTCTGGGAGGGTTAAATGAGTTAAGTATACAGAGACAGACTCAGAGTAATACCTTGGGTGTTCAAAAAAAATGAAGCCTTAAACACCAATAGTTTATTATTATTATTATTACCTCTCAAGGTTCTGAGGATTGACTGGGCTTGGGTGGTTCATGCTGAGGGTCTTTCAGACAAATGCAGGCAGACAAGGGTTAGGGCTGGGGCCGCCTTTTTAAAAATATATATATTCTTTTATTTGGCTGCACCAGGTCTTAGTTGTAGCACCTGGGTTTTTTTTTTTACCTCTGGCATGTGAACTCTCAGCTGCCATATGCAAACTCGTGGTTCCAGCATGTGGGATCTAGTTCCCAGACCAGAAATTGAACCTGGGCTCCAGCACTGGGAGCATGAAATCTTTGCTACTAGACTACCAGGGAAGTCCCAGGGACCCTACTAAGGGTAGTAAAAACAGTGTATCTTTTATTATTTGAAGATGTATTTTTAGACCATTTTAGGTTCACAGAAAAATTGAGAAAAAGAGATTTCCCATGATTCCCTGCTCCCCCACACACGCTGACTCCTCCGTCACCAGCATCTCCCACTACAGTGGTACCCTTGTTACAATTGTTGAAATGACATTGACACAACCACTTTTAACATGAGGAAACCTTGACTCAAAAAGATTAAATAATTTGATGAAAGTCACAAAACTAGACATTCTCAGAGCTTTCACCTCACCCGGGATGTTTTTAGCCAAAACCTGTAATTTTAACCCATATGTGACACTGCTAATCACATCTAGGTTTCCTGACCATCACGTTTAGTGAGCACAAAAATCTCTGAGCTGGGACATAAGCAGCTGTCACTCCCACCTGGGACACTGAATACACTAATGGACATGTAAGTAGCCAGTTAAACCCTTTTTCTGGACCTTTCTCATAAGCCTGTTTATACTCCACAATTACAAAACAGAAGGGACAGGGCAAAGATAAGAAGCAGCCTAGTACAGATAAAATAACAAGTCTTTATACTAGTATTTTAAAAGTCAGATTTACATGGGTTATTTCACTTACCAGCAACAAAAAGAAAAGAGGCATTATTTTATTCGATACCTGTGAAAGGACAAAAATGAAATCTCCTTCCCATAGACACACTGCTGGGAACGACAGAGCTAAGTTTGTAACTTAGGCATGGAGTCCTAGTCCTAACAGCTGCCTACTACCCACAGGGTACAGTGGGGTAACTTATCCTGCTCCTGTTGAATACGCCATTTAACTTCTACTTGAGTTTCTATGCCTCTATACTTTGAGGGGGTTGTTCCAAGTAGCTTTTAATGTCCCTTCTCTGATATGTCAATGTGTCATGGTAAAAATGTCATGGTTTGCTCTGATGCCCCAGAAAGTAAGAATGAGCCTGATTAAAATTATCTTTAAGAATCCCTTAGTTGGGTTTCATATTGAAAGCTGATACACATCACTGTTTCATTTTCTCCCCTGTGTTTTTCCTGTTGGGCTTTCCTTTGATGAGCCCCAGATGAAGTCAATGACTTTGGTTAAAGGTCTAAACTACATTCAGTGTAGAGACATGCTCAGCCTGGAAACTGAGACTAGCAAAAGGGGCAATTGATTCATTCCCCTGTATAATAGTCACAATCTCAATGGAATGGCTGGCAGATAAAACTATGGTATGAAATTTCTATTTAAATATTGGGTTATTGGATTTTCCTTTGTGTGTTGGCTTTTCTCCATTTGTTGTTTTTTCCAGTTTTTTTCTTAAAAGGCTGGGCACGTGGAGATCACTTAAGTATCATCCAATACTATTATTAAGTAAGAAAATATAAAGAATTGGGAGCCATAATTGGACAGAGGAAGGATAATCACAAAACTATATGTGTAATGGAGCATATGAACTGAGTAAGAAAGGCCTCGATTCCAAACCAGACTCTTCTACACGTGTACCCCAATGTTCATTGTAGCACTGTTTACAATAGCTAGGACATGGAAAAACTATATGTCCATCAGCAGACGAATGGATATGAAAGCTGTGGTACATATTCACAATGGAATAGTACTCAGCTATTGAAAAGAACACATTTGAATCAGTTCTAATGAGGTGGATAACACTTGAGCCTATTATACAGAGTGAAGTAAGTCAGAAAGAAAAGCACCAATACAGTATACTAACACATATATATGGAATTTAGAAAGATGGTAATGAGGACCCTGTATGCAAGACAGCACACAGATATAAAGAACAGACTTTTGGACTCTGTGGGAGAAGGCAAGGGTGGGATGATTTGAGAGAATAGCACTGAAGCATGTATATTACCATATGTGAAATAGATGACCAGTCCAGGTTCGATGCATGAAAGAGGGCACTCAAAGCTGGTGTACTGGGATGACCCAGAGGGAGGGGATGGGGAGGGAGGTGGGAGGGGGCTTCAGGATGGGGGACACATGCACACCCATGGTGGATTCATGTCAGTGTATGGCAAAACCCACCACAATATTGTAAAGTAATTAGCCTCCAATTAGAATAAAATCAATTCAGTACTGTAAAGTAAAATAAAGTAAAAAAAAAAATAAAGTTTAAAAAATAAATAAATAATGGAAAAAAATAGAATCTACAAAAAAAATCAGACTCTTATTCTTTGATAATCTTGGAGTTGGAATCTATAAAACTGAAACAAGAACACCTACACATGGGCCTGTAAGGAGAAGTAAATGAAATAATATGCATAAAGTGCTTAACACAGAATCTGGCATACCGTAAGTGTTCAAGAAAGTCACTTAAAATGATTATTTTTGTATTATCACGGAAAGGAGAGAACTTGGGCAGGAAGTAGCCCAAGGAAAGAATATCACAAAGCCATAAATAAGCCTAGGAGTAGACAAAAATGTATTCTCCCATCAAGAATTATCCCTTCAGATGGGGAGAGCAAATGTTTCTACGAGGAGATATTTTAAGAAGATGGTACTTGAGTGTGTGTTGCTGATGTCTTATTCTTCCAAGTCCCATTCTGCATTCTCTCCAAAGCAAAACAATAGCTAAAATGGGCACCCTGGAATAGCCTTTATGACACCCTTACTATAAAGTTAAAGACAAGACCAGAACTTTGTTTACCTCGCGTTAGGCAGTAGCCACAGTCCCAGGAATAGAAAGGCCTCGGGCAAACGTTAGAAGGTTGAAGTTCTTTGTGACAGTCTGGCCATAAAAAGAATCTTCCTAGGAAGCTGTGTAGTTGTGTGTGCGTGCATGTGTGTGTGTGTCTGTGTGTGTGTTCAGTCAGCTTACAAAATATTCGCAATCTAAAAGTTGACAGTTCTGTTTTATTCAGTGGGAAATTTTTTCATCAAGCCTAGGAGATAGCCTCTCAAGTAACCCTGAGAGAATTGCTCTGAGGAGGTGAGGAGAGGAATCAGATTATACAGAAATTTTGCAACAAAGGGCAGGTAGTCTCTTCATCAAAAGATTACTGCTAAAAAATAAATAAATAAATAAATAAAATAAAATAAAAAAATAAAACCTCCTGCTCAAAAAAATAAAAATAAAAATAAAGAGAACCAGATATCCCAAGTTAAGGAATTTAGTATTCCTCAATGTGTGGGAAGACGCAAAAGTCTGGGCTCACTGAAATCATTCCTTTCACGCGCATCTCGTATCCTGTGTATTTCACATCCTGCGCTCCCTTGGGGTTCCCCACAGGGAGGAGCTGCAGTCCTAAGGGCTGCTAGCTCTCAGGTATTCTCCTTCCTGCTTGCCTTTAGGGGCCTCCCTGGTAGTTCAGCTGTTGAAGAACCTGCCCTGCAGGAGACCCCAGTCTGATTCCTGGGTTACGAAGCTCCCCTGGAGAAAGGATAAGCTATCCATTCCAGTATTCTTGGGCTTTCTTGGTGACTCAGCTGGTAAAGAATCCACCCACAAACCCAGGAGACCTGGGTTTGATCCCTGAGTTGGGAAGATTTAGGGCTCAGGAACTCACACCAAAGGGCTGCAATCACTGATGACTGTGACATCCTTCTTTACTGATATGGCAGGAAATACTCCATTTCTCAATGTGTTAGCAGGTTTTTTGACCCCTCGGGAACTTCAAGGGATTAGGAGAGTTTTGCATTTGAGCCAAAACCTATACCATAAACCTAAAGCTATGGAAAAACAAACCCTATAACATTGCAATTGGAGAAACAAGGAAGCAGTGAAACGTTCCCCCAGTGTTTCAAGAGGGGACAAATGCATGCAAATTAATATGACTACCTCACAGAGACAAAGAATGACATCACTTTCACTGCTCCAGGCTTTGCTGCAGCTGAGAGACGCAATACCTTGATTTGATCCCCTCTCATAACAGCACTTCAAGTATTAGGCCAACAGACCCTCAACCATTTTTCGTTTTTACCCAAGACCTCATCCAAGGAAGGAGTAAGATGCAGTAGAAGAAAAAAGGGAGTGAGAGGGAAGGAAATCTCCCACATTAAGACTGAACAACACAGTAGAAATTAGTCTATTGAATATTGTATTTACCTGGGTCATGAAACCAGGTCACATATGGTGCAGCTGTAGGAGAGATTTTGTTAATTTTCTGGCTGCACCATGTGGCATGTGGGATACTAGTTCACCCATCCATCAACCTGTGCTCCCTGCAGTAGAAGCACTGAATCTTAACCAATGGGCCACCAGGGAAGTCTGGAGAGATCTATCTGAAGATAAATGGGTAATGCCAGTATCAATAAGACTGAGGTGAAGATGGGAAAAAAAGGAAAAGAAGCATTAACTCTAGAGACCAAGGAATGGTACCGTCTGACTCCAAGCTAAAAGTGTGTAGAACTATGTCATTAGAAGGAGAAACAACTCTCAACACTTAGGAGCTTGAGTTAAGAGTTGAGGCTTTTACTATGGAGAACAGTGTGGAGATTCCTTTAAAAACTGGAAATAGAACTGCCATATGACGCAGCAATTCCACTGCTGGGCATATACACTGAGGAAACCAGAACTGAAAGAGACATGTGTACCCCAATGTTCATCGCAGCACTATTTATAATAGCCAGGACATGGAAGCAACCTAGATGTCCATCAGCAGACGAATGGATAAGAAAGCTGTGGTACATATACACAATGGAGTATTAGTCAGCCATTAAAAAGAATACATTTGAATCAGTTCTAATGAGGTGGATGCAACTGGAGCCTATTATACAGAGTGAAGTAAGCCAGAACGAAAAACACCAATACAGTATACTAATGCATATATATGGAATTTAGATAGATAGTAATGATAACCCTGTATGTGAGACAGCAAAGGAGACACAGATGTATAGAACAGTCTTTTGGACTCTGTGGGAGAGGGCGAGAGTGGGATGATATGGGAGAATGGCACTGAAACATGTAAAATATCATATGTGAAACAAATCGCCAGTCCAGGTTTGATGTGTGATACAGGGTGCTCGGAGCTGGTGCACTGGGATGACCCAGAGGGATGGGATGGGGAGGGAGGCGGGAGGGGAGTTCAGGGTGGGAACACATGTACACTCATGGCGGATTCAAGTAAATGTATGACAAAACCAATACAATATTGTAAAGTAAAAGAAATTAATTAAATTTAAAAAAATTTATTCAAAGAGTTGAGGCTTTGTAGTTTGGGTTGAGGGTCAGTGACTTACACATTTAATATGACAGGGTAAGTCACTCTCAGTCCTGTACTTGTGTTCTTCACATGCATTCATTTAAATTGCATTAAGTGGCTTTTGCTTTGTGTGGTCAACAATGGAATTGCTTGTAAAACTTCTTATTCTGTGACCAGGTGTGAGGATTGTCCTTCTCTTCCTGCTTTGAGGTTACATGTGGTCCTATGACTTGCTTTTCTATTATGAGAAGTAACACGTGTTACTTTCTGGCAGAAACTTTAAGAGTCAGTGTATGGTTTACTGTACCTTCTTTCCTTGCTTTGGTGGTTATGAAAATGTATCAAGATGGCACCTCCACCACCCTGTGTCCTTAAGAGGCTACAATGAGCAGGACATGCCTACTGACTTGAGATGGATATGTGATGTGAATGGCAAGTAGGCATTTACTATGTTGGGTCATTAAAAGGCCTGATCGTTGTCTCCTCCCCGTTTCACACTTGTGAGAGCATATTAGAAATCACCGCTTGTGCAAGTCACTAACACTAGTGTGTACTGCATCTGAAATTAAAACAAACTTTATTTCCCCTGACTCTCTAAATCTCCTTCTTCCCACAAAAAACTTGGAGTTGCCAAAGTAGGATGTCCATGCCTCAAAACCATTATCTCTGGTCAGTAGGTCTATATTTAGATGGTAACTTATATTTGCTTTCACTAATAAAAATAAAGGTGAACCTCACAAAATGATGCAATGAACCCTAAATACAGCTGCCTAAACCTTCACCCTTTCACCAAAGAGTCTTTAACATCATGACCTCCTTACTTTATGACTTCAGTGAAAATTCTGTCCACATAGAGCCACAAGTGACATCAAAACAATTATGTATTTTTCAGTGCTTGTCTTTCAGTTTTTTCCATTTTATTTTTAAACATAAATTTGTTTGTTTTAATTGGAGGTTAATTACTTTACAATATTGTATTGGTTTTGCCATCCATTTTCAAGTTCTTTTCTTGTGTCAAAGCTGATTTTTTGTTTCCTTGCTCCTCCCACATCTCTTGCCGAGCCTTTGCAATAAGGTTGCTTTGCAAGCCATGCAAGAGGAAGCAGGACAGTTTCTATCCCTTTAGACATCTGGAGGAATCCTCCTGCACTTTACTCACCTTTAGAAAGGAGTCTTAAAAGTCCAAAAGAATAGCTCAAAAGCTTTGCAAATTGCTAGTGACTGTGACCCTTTCCATCTAATGTATTTCAATCTTCAAGGCCTGTATTAGTCTCTATTTTTATAGCAAAGCAATGGACCGTCTTTAAGGCTTTCAGTTCTTATTTTTATTTTCCCTCTCAACACTTTTTTTCATTTCCTCTAAACCCTTTTCAGTTCACTTCTTCAGCTCGATATTCATCTTGACGAGAGATAAGGAAGTAACTTGGAGGGAAGAGAACAACAAAGAAAAGGAATAAGAGAAATGGGGGAAAGTAATTATTGTAGTGAAGTCTTTAGAGAAGCTTGATAATGTGAGAAGAGTGGAGAATCAGGTTTTGAATGGATTTTACTGTGCAGAATGGGGAGAGACCATGAAGAAAACCAAAGTGAGGGTTAATAGAAGAAACGAGTGAAATGGAGTTAGGATCTCTTCTGTGGCTTGGTCAACAAATAAGTTCATAAATTGTTACTTCTGGATAAACCACTGGCCTTAGGAGAAAATGCTTAGTCTAATGACACACAACAGCTTGTAATTTCTCATGGCATTTGTTACTTAGTGAAAGTGGAATGCCTGATTCTGCTTGTTTCAGTAAAAACAGCTTTGACACATACGAACAGTATACTTGATTGGGACAGCAACCAAAACAATGACTCGTTTTCATCTCACATGCAAATCTTAAGACTTAACCGACAAAACCATACTGTTTTATAATTATTTTTGCATCTAGTTACCATACATTTGGAACCATATTCTTCTTTGAAGCACATCAACACAATGTTTTTCAAGCTGGAAAATGCCTGTCTACCGACCTCCTTTTCTATTCTTCTAGTACTTACCAAGGGGCTAATGTATGCAAAACTTTGTGTTCCATTTTCAAATGGCTCAGAAATAAAGCTAGATGAAGCAGCCCTCTTGAGGAAATTTTAGTTTGAAGCACATCAACACAATGTTTTTCAAGCTGGAAAATGCCTGTCTACCGACCTCCTTTTCTATTCTTCTAGTACTTACCAAGGGGCTAATGTATGCAAAACTTTGTGTTCCATTTTCAAATGGCTCAGAAATAAAGCTAGATGAAGCAGCCCTCTTGAGGAAATTTTAGTTCTGGAGAAAACAAGTAATATTGTAATCTGATTTATAATGGTAAAGGACCTGTATTGTTTTTATCTGCCAGGTAGCTTTTATTTTTCTAATAACAATGCCCCTCCTCTGCCTTAAAAAAAAAATGCCCTTCTCTCATGCCACCTGGTTCTGGCATGACTATCAGAACATTTTTCTCCTTCTTCTAACCCCTTTCCCTAGGGAGTGGGGCTTTCCTGGTGGCTCAGAGGTTAAAGCATCTGCCTGCAATGTGGGAGACCTGGGTTCTATCCCTGGGCCTGGAAGATCTCTTGGAGAAGGAAATGGCAACCCACTCCAGTATTCTTGCCTGGAGAATCCCATGGACGGAGGAGCCTGGTGGGCTACAGTCCACAGGGTTGCAAAGAGTCAGACACGACTGGGCGACTTCACTCACTTCCCTATGGAGTAGGGCACTGACCCAGACCTCACCAACTGTGTCCCTCCTTCAGCAGATACACACTTGAACCATTGTAAGGGAAAGAACAAATGTCATGCTTTGCTATTTAAAAATTCGTATTTAATTTGATTTTCTACCATAAGCCTCATGTGTATGTGTGTGCACCTACGTACACTCAGTCGTTCAGTCTCATAAATTTTGTTAAATGTTTTAACATTCAGCCAGCAACTTTTTAAAAAACAGCCAACCATGTGAAAATTCACAACAGCAGAAAGTTAATCTTTACTTCCCTTATTCTCATAGATGTTATACAGTTTAAAGTTAGTGCTTTCGCCAAGAGAAATAACAGCACCTTAGTCTGCCTGAGGGGATGAATAAATACTCTTATGAATCCATGACCAAAAGTAGGAGATGTATACTACTAATAGGAATGGGAGGAACACAACCAACCAGTGAACTCGAGATTCACACTTGGTTATACTGAACTATATATAATGTATATAGTGGTCAAATATGGTTTAAAAAAAAAAAAACCTTATATAATTAAAAAAAAAAAAAAACGGGCATTCTACTCCAACAAATTCTCTCTTAAATTTTTTTTTTGTTGTTGTTGTGCTGGGGCTTAGTTGAGGCACTCAGGATATTTAGTTGAGGCATGAGAATGCTTAGTGGTGGCATGTGGAATCTGGTTCCCTGACCAGGGATGCTCTCCTGTGTTGGAAACACAGAGTTTTACCCATTCAACCACCAGGGAAGTCTTAACAACCAATTCTCTTTATATACAATTCAATCTTGAATAGGTGGGTTTTTTTAGTTGAAGTACCGTTGATTTACAGTATGGTGTTTATTTCTAGGATAGAGCATAGTGATTCAGTATTTTTGCAGATTATATTCCATTATAGGTTATTACAAGATAATGGGTCTAATTCCCTATGCTAGAACAGTAAATCCTTGTTGTCTATTTATTTTATACATAGAACTTTGTATTCTTTAACCCCATGCTAAGTCGCTTCAGTCGTGTCCGACTCTGTGCGACCCCACAGATGGCAACCCACCAGGCTCCACCACCCCTAGGATTCTTCAGGCAAGAACACTGGAGTGGGTAGCCATAACCCCATACTCCTGTTTTATTCCTTCCCCCATCTCACATTTGGCAACCCAAAACTTGTTCTCTTTATCTGTGAGTCTTTCTGTTTTGCTTATGCATTCATTTGTATTGTTTATTTAGATTCAGGTGGGCTTTTTTTTTTTTTTTTACATCATTTAGCTATTCACCCAGAAAACTGCCTAACAGTCTTCTGACTAGACATATCACAAAAGGTTATCCAACCCTGGAATTTACAAACCTGACTGTGCGCAAGAGCCACCTGTAGATTTTTTTTTTAAATTCTGATTTCCAGATCCTTCCCTCTTTATTTTTAACAAGTTCCATGTGTGATTCTTTTCTACATCTAGCTTATTCTGAGAATCACTAGCTTAGTCCATCTTTCTCCAAATTGTTCATCTTCAATCTTGAAAAATTAAAATTCCAAAAGTGCGCATGCTTAGAGTAAGAATCATCTTCTTACTCTTCATATAAGTATTTCAGTTTCAGAACACAGAGGCTCTCCTTGATGACTGTAAGCTGTCAAGATCCTTTTGCGAATGTAAAGTACATTCACAACAACCAGAGTTGTTTACAAGATGCAGGGTCTCATTTTGTATGATGGTTAAATGATGACTTAGATGCACCAAGTGTTTTAACGATTCAAACATAAATTGGTGCGTAGATTTCAATTGCAAATAATTGCATTAATTCTTTCAGGTCACTGGGATACCACCTAGTAAAGTTTAGCATCCATGGTCATGGTCAAGAATGTAACATTTTCTCCCCAAACATGCTGAAATTTACATTTAGAGAGTAGTGAGTTATTCAATACCTGGTCTCTAGCAGGAAGAGAGGAAATGGAGATTCTCTTCCATGGAAGGAGAGGAAAAACATAACAGGAAACGCACAGGCAGGAGAACAGTTCACTTAGACCTCAGGCACAACCTGTCAATCCTTTGAAGCCTTTCTTCCTCCCCCAGTTACACTACAACCATTCCCAAGTCACACTTCTTTCACTCCCATGGCTTGGAACAGGCTGCTCTGTACTCCTTGATGAAGTCATGTTTCTTAAGACCCGTTGAACTGTTCCCCTTCTGTAGAGGTTTCTTTAGTTCTCTGGGTCTGTTCTCTACCCACTCAATATCTCTATTTAGCTTTTATGATAGTTCAGTTCATTTGCTCAGCTGTGTCCAACTCTTTGTGACCCTCATGGACTGCAGTATACCAGGCTTTCTTGTCCATCACCAACTCCTGGAGCTTGCTCAAACTCATGTCCATCAAGTCGGTGATGCCATCCAATCATCTCATCCCTCTGTCTTCCCTTCTGCTCCTGCCTTCAATCTTTCCCAGCATCAGGGTCTTTTCCAATGAGTCAGTTCTTTTGCATCCAGTGGCCAAAGTATTGGAGTTTCAGCTTCAGCATCAGTCCTTCCAATGAATAATCAGGACTGATTTCCTTTAGGAATGACTGGTTTGAGCTCCTTGCAGTCCAAGGGACTCTCAAGAGTCTTCTCCAACAGCCCAGTTCAAAAGCATCAATTCTTCATCAAAATCACACTTCATAATCATTTTTGAATTTCCAATTCCTAGCAAAGTGCCTGACACCCAGAAAGTGCTGAGTAAATGCTTATTGAATAGTAAATGAAATAATTTGCTTGATTAAATTTCCATTCTACTGAACCTAATCTGCCCTAATTGTGTGTTTAAGTGGCAACTAGAGAGGGCTAGGTGTCCCCTTGAGTTCCATGACACAACAATAAATCCACTGGCCTTCTGATGTAATAGACAGAAGTCCCTGTCTGGCAGCTGCATTCAGCAACTTGCCAATTCTGTGACTGGTTTGCTGCGGTTTCAACCCATGAAGAGACAGAGGAAAAACCTGGTGTGAAAAACCCAGGTGTGTGTAACCAGGTAAACCAAATGACCAGTGTCAAAACCCAGGAATATCAGCTTTATTTTGGCAGTATTTTTTTATTGTAATATAATTGCTTTACAACGTTGTGTTAGTTTCTGCTCTACAATAAAGTGAATCAGCTATGTGTACACATATATCTCCTTCTTTGTAAGCCTCCCTCCCACCCCTCCCCAATCTTACCTTTCTAAGTCATCATAGAGCACCGAGCTGAGCTCCCTGTTATACAGCAACGTCCCACTAGCTGTCTACTTTACACATGGTAGTGTATAGAAGTCAGTGCTGCTCTTCCAATTTGCCCCACCCTCCCTTCGGTCCACAGTCCAGTCTCTAGGTCTGGATCTCTGTTCCTGTCCTGTGGGTAGGTTCATTGGCCCCATTTTTCTAGATTCCACATGCATGTGGTAACATATGATTTTGTTTTTCTCTTTCTGACTCGCTTCTCTCTGTATAATGCTCTCTAGGTCCATCTACATCTTTGCACGTGGCACAGTCTCATTCCATTTAATCGCTGAGTAATATTCCGTTGTACATATGTACCATATCTTCTTTATCCATTCCTCTATCAGAGGACATTTAGGTTGCTAAAGATACATGTACTCCATTTCATTGCAGCACTGTTTACAATGGCCGTAGCTATTGAGAGCTGTCCAAAACACCAAGAGGAGGACAGAGATCAAAGATTAGGGACATAACCATGGATCCCAGGAAGAGATGATATAGGTCACAGGGACTAGTAAATGATGACTCAGTTTTACCAGGTCTGAAAGGCTATAAAAGTCAGGACTCTAGAATTACAAGTGATAAAAAAAAAAAAAAAGAATGTAATTGCAAAAGAATATATAGAAAAAAACATGTCCCTCCTCTAGTATCCCAGAGCCTTCTCTGGGTGTCCTTATAGTGAATCATACTGTCTTTTTCCACTGCCAAACTATAAGCCCTTCAAGAAAAGCCACTTCAACTTATTCCTCTTCCATTCCAAACACCCGCCTAGGAATTCAACGTATTGTCTGACACTTAATTTACACCTAACATGGTTTGCCATTGAACTTTAAGACTGGAGAACTGTCTAACTTATGCCCTCTAAGTCCTGGAGCTAAAGACAAGATTTTAACCCAATGTGTTTTACTATGTGAATTTCAGGATACTTCTAGGAATTCCTTGAATCTGCCATTATGAGACACTTTTGCCCTAAATTATGTGTGATGACTAAGCTTAATAGATGATAGAGATAAACAGACATGAGCAGAAAAGGAAAAAAAAAAAAACACAGAAACAAAACAGAAAGACTTTACTTTTTCTTAGTAATGATACACTAAACAGTGTTTTATCTAATGCCTGAGAAAGTAAAAGCTTCTTTAATTCCACTGCTGTTTTGAAATGAAATCTGCCGTTGTTCTGACTGTTCGTTGCTCCAGACAGGTTTGGGTGTGCTAGCTGACATATGGTGCAGTGACTCTGATAGTGTTAGATGTCTGAGTGACAGAATGGTATCAGCTTTTTGCAGAAGTTAGCTCCAATTTTATTGAAAAAGAAGTTATCTGAGGAGATTGAGCGGTGACTGCATATGCATATCAATGCTCCAGCAGTCGAAGACTTGTAAAGTATCCACATTTTCCAAACTGACTTACACAATAGAGAGAAAAACTCCTATTTTTCTTCCAGTCTTCTATATCACTAAAGGGGCACTATGAAATATATTTTATATAAGCGTATATAAATATCATTGCTATAAAATATCATTGCTTCCCTTTCTTGCTTTTTATCACTATGAGTCCATACATAAGATTATATTAACAGTAAATGGACATCCTGGCCTATGCTTTCTTTACAGGGAGAATGTCAGATTCTTACAGTTATCTCCTCATTTATTCCATATGAATTCAGTGCATCAATTGCCTATTTTATGGCAGACATTGGATCTCAATATGGAGAGATTCATAATTCATAGTCCTAGCCTTCAAAGTGCTCAAACACTAAGAAAAAAACAGAGTTATCATATAATATCTTAAGTGCTATGATAAAGACTTTACAGGGTAATGTATTACCATGGAGGGGAACAAAACCTCTAACTGCCCATCTGGGAGGATGGGAATTTGGAAGGGCTGGACATGTTTACAGGGAAATATCATGGGAAGTTTATGGCAATTCCACAGAAATTCTAGAGATCCTATTGTAATACTTTGAAGTCTGCTAGGCTAAGTAGATTTCTTCCAAATAGTAAACCAGTAAGAGTTTGCTGTTGAATGCAAAAGTCTTAATTCTGAGTGAAATGAAGATCTGGAATTTGCTCATTTAGCATGAACTATACCCACAGCCTGAATAAAGCAAGCCAAATAAATGATTAATTCAATTCACACAAAAGCAAGGTCCCTTAACCCAGTTTCCATGGCAATTGTTTCTCCAGACCTTAATCTTAGTTCTAGGTTTGCTCCCTTCTAAAGACCTAGTCAAAAAAGCGATGCAGGCTTACTAACAAAGGTATACACACTGATGGAGGTAAAGGTGACAAGCGTTAGGACACCGTGGTAGTAGGAAACCTGGATGTAAAATTTGGGATATCAGGCCTAGCAATGGTTGGGAATAATGCTCTTTAGAAAATTATAAATGGAGAGCCTGAAGGATGAATGATACAGTTTGTTTTCCATTATATCCCCCCAATACATAGCTCTTTGCTCTTTTTTTTTAAAACTGAAGTCTAGCTGAATTTCAAGATTCATTTCAGGTGTACAGTAGTGATTCAGTATTTTTGCAGATGAGATTTCATTATATATTATTACAAGATAATTGGTATTATTCCATTTTATACAGTAAATCCTTGTTGCTTATTTATTTTCTATATAGTAGTTTGTATCTGCTAATTCAATACTTCTAATTTGTCTCTCCCCCCTTCCCTCTCCCTTTTGGTAACCACAAGTTTGCTTTCTTTATCTGTGAGTCCATTTCTGTTTTGTATATAGATTCACTTGTATTATTTTTTAGATTCCATACATAAGTGACATGATATATAGTATTTGTCTTTGACTTATTTCACTAAGCATAGTATTCTCTAAGCCAAGCCACACTGCTGCAAATGGCAACGTTGCATGATTTTTATGGCTGAGTAATATTCAATTATATTTATGTACCACATCTTCCTAATCGAACCAACTGTTGATGGGCACTTGGGTTGCTTCTATGTCTTGGCTATTGTAAATAGTGCTGCTATGAACACTGGGGTGCACGAATCTTTTTTGATTAGTATTTCCCTTTTTCCCCAAATATATAGCCAGGAGTGGAATTGCTAGATGTGGTATTTCTATGTTTAGCTCTTTAAGGAACCTCCATACTGTTTTCTATATGGCTTCACCAATTTACATTCCCACCAACAGTGTACAAGTGTATCCCTTTCTCCGCATCCTTTCCAACATTTGTTTTTTGAAGACTTTTTGATGACAGCCATTCTGACTGGTATGAGGTAACACCTCATTGTGGTTCTGATTGGCATTTCTCTAATAATTTAACAATGTTGAGCAATTTTTTCAGGTGCCTATTGACCATCTGTATGTCTTCTTTCAAGGAATGTCTATTTAAATCTTCTGCCCATTTTTTGATTTGGTTATTTGGTTTTCTGATATTGCATTGTATGAGCTGTTAATGTATTTGGGAAAATAACCCCTTGTCAGTTGCTTCATTTGCAAATATTTTCTCCCATTGCATAGGCTATCTTTTCATTTTGTCGATGATTTCCTTTGCTGTACAAAAGCTTTTAAGTTTGATTAGGTCCCATTTGTTTATTTTTGCTTTTAATTCTTTTGCCTTGGGAGATGAATCTAAGAAAATATTGCTGTGACTTATGCTGACTATTTCACATATGTTCTCTGCTCTGACCCTGATCATGACTATTAAACTCCAGGTGTAATGGAGATAGGGAGAGAGTACACTATCTCATTCGTGGAACTTAAAGACATTTTGTAGTTCCTAGGGATACCTGTATAGGAATGAAGATGGAGGGACTTTCTCCTTACAGGAGTGCCCTTTCTTTTTCTTCCTGACTGTAATTTGGTTCTCTGTTTCACTACATACTTCAAAGAATTCTGAAGATCACTACCCAGTATCCTTTCTAAAGTGATTCAAATCCACGACAAATCCACTTTCTGAGGAAGTGATTGCAAGCCCTGGATGTTCCCCATTGCATAAACAATTATCACAAGAACTATTCCAACACATTTTTAAGAATAAAATATACTAATTTAAAACATTAACATGTATAATATCATATTTTGAGGAAGTATATATTTAAGCCATATAAAAAAGATAAATAAGAAAGTATTAAGATGTTACAACTGTAAAATCTTTAGATTCTAAAGAGATTCCGTGTTCTAAATAGCATTTTGCCCAGAATGGTTACTGTGACTAATTTGAGGTGAACTGGAAGACTCTGAGCCATCTCAAAGTAGAGAAGTGTGGGCCAGTATTGCAATATTATCAAACATGCAACACATGTTCATTGTAGAAAAAGTAGAGAATACCAGGAAACACAAAGATTAGAAAGAAAAAAAGAAAAAAACCTGTAACCCCATGACTTATTAGATAACCATATTAATAAGCTTTTTAAAGTATATTTTCTGGATTTTTTCATATGCTTTAGTTGTAAAAAAAAAAAAAAGGAACTATATCCACATACTTTAAAAAATTATTTATCTATTTGTTTGGCTATGCTGGATCTTAATTGTGATGTGCAGGATCTCTGTTTGCTGCATGTTTACTTTTGTAACCTGTTTCCTTCACTTCATTTCAAGCTGAATGGTATAGCATTGTAGGAATTCATACTATGATTTATTTAACCAGCATTGTAACTATCCTTTTGTTGACTGGCTCAGTTGTTTCCGATTTCTATCATAATTTTACAATGAACATCTTTGCAAGTGAATCTTTGCACACATCCTGAATTCCATTAGGATGCATGTTTAGAAATGGAATTGAGGACCCAAGGAATGGGCACATTTTTAAATTTTCTCAAAGTCGTCTCAAATTTTCCTACAGAACACTTGTGTCAGCAGAGTCTGAGGTTGTTCATACCCGTAGTCTGGTTATTTGTGTTCATGGTCATTATTTTCTCACCCTAACCTGTGTCACTCATATCACCACAATACTCCAGTGACCACTGTAGAGGTCTGGGACATTCAACAGTTGAGAATAAAGTTCCTTTCCTTAGAAACGTTTTTTTTTTCTTGAGTAGTTACACATGGCCATCACATGATCTTTTTCAGATTTCCTCAATCAATTAATGACATTTTAACTCAATTGAGAGTATTTCACTTATGGATGATCATCACAGTAGGCTATAATTTATGCTAAATCATGTGTGAGATTTCTCAATAAGAAAAAATGTATATTGAGAACAGATCTTGAATGATTTAGCATTCAAACACCAGTGCTGATGCACTCAACCGAGATTTTGGTTCAGGAGAGAGATACTTCAAAACACTTTTTTCTCTTTGAGGCCAGAACTTTAAAATGTTTAGACGGTTATTTCACTTTAATCAATTAATTGGTTAAGTTCCCTAGCCCCCAGAGGGAAATGTTGCGAGGAAAAGTCGATTTCAATCTGTGGAGAAAATGATGACAATGGCACTTTTAACAACCAGTTACAGGAGCTGTCTTCTGGAACAGCTGGGCGGCAGTTACCAACTAGAGTCCTTTTGCTTCTTTTTCTCCTTTCCTTTTGAATTTTCTTTTTTTTTTTTGTAGATTTTTTTTTTTTTTTTTTGTATTACCATGGAGGGGAACAAAACCTCTAACTGCCCATCTGGGAGGATGGGAATTTGGAAGGGCTGGACATGTTTACAGGGAAATATCATGGGAAGTTTATGGCAATTCCACAGAAATTCTAGAGATCCTATTGTAATACTTTGAAGTCTGCTAGGCTAAGTAGATTTCTTCCAAATAGTAAACCAGTAAGAGTTTGCTGTTGAATGCAAAAGTCTTAATTCTGAGTGAAATGAAGATCTGGAATTTGCTCATTTAGCATGAACTATACCCACAGCCTGAATAAAGCAAGCCAAATAAATGATTAATTCAATTCACACAAAAGCAAGGTCCCTTAACCCAGTTTCCATGGCAATTGTTTCTCCAGACCTTAATCTTAGTTCTAGGTTTGCTCCCTTCTAAAGACCTAGTCAAAAAAGCGATGCAGGCTTACTAACAAAGGTATACACACTGATGGAGGTAAAGGTGACAAGCGTTAGGACACCGTGGTAGTAGGAAACCTGGATGTAAAATTTGGGATATCAGGCCTAGCAATGGTTGGGAATAATGCTCTTTAGAAAATTATAAATGGAGAGCCTGAAGGATGAATGATACAGTTTGTTTTCCATTATATCCCCCCAATACATAGCTCTTTGCTCTTTTTTTTTAAAACTGAAGTCTAGCTGAATTTCAAGATTCATTTCAGGTGTACAGTAGTGATTCAGTATTTTTGCAGATGAGATTTCATTATATATTATTACAAGATAATTGGTATTATTCCATTTTATACAGTAAATCCTTGTTGCTTATTTATTTTCTATATAGTAGTTTGTATCTGCTAATTCAATACTTCTAATTTGTCTCTCCCCCCTTCCCTCTCCCTTTTGGTAACCACAAGTTTGCTTTCTTTATCTGTGAGTCCATTTCTGTTTTGTATATAGATTCACTTGTATTATTTTTTAGATTCCATACATAAGTGACATGATATATAGTATTTGTCTTTGACTTATTTCACTAAGCATAGTATTCTCTAAGCCAAGCCACACTGCTGCAAATGGCAACGTTGCATGATTTTTATGGCTGAGTAATATTCAATTATATTTATGTACCACATCTTCCTAATCGAACCAACTGTTGATGGGCACTTGGGTTGCTTCTATGTCTTGGCTATTGTAAATAGTGCTGCTATGAACACTGGGGTGCACGAATCTTTTTTGATTAGTATTTCCCTTTTTCCCCAAATATATAGCCAGGAGTGGAATTGCTAGATGTGGTATTTCTATGTTTAGCTCTTTAAGGAACCTCCATACTGTTTTCTATATGGCTTCACCAATTTACATTCCCACCAACAGTGTACAAGTGTATCCCTTTCTCCGCATCCTTTCCAACATTTGTTTTTTGAAGACTTTTTGATGACAGCCATTCTGACTGGTATGAGGTAACACCTCATTGTGGTTCTGATTGGCATTTCTCTAATAATTTAACAATGTTGAGCAATTTTTTCAGGTGCCTATTGACCATCTGTATGTCTTCTTTCAAGGAATGTCTATTTAAATCTTCTGCCCATTTTTTGATTTGGTTATTTGGTTTTCTGATATTGCATTGTATGAGCTGTTAATGTATTTGGGAAAATAACCCCTTGTCAGTTGCTTCATTTGCAAATATTTTCTCCCATTGCATAGGCTATCTTTTCATTTTGTCGATGATTTCCTTTGCTGTACAAAAGCTTTTAAGTTTGATTAGGTCCCATTTGTTTATTTTTGCTTTTAATTCTTTTGCCTTGGGAGATGAATCTAAGAAAATATTGCTGTGACTTATGCTGACTATTTCACATATGTTCTCTGCTCTGACCCTGATCATGACTATTAAACTCCAGGTGTAATGGAGATAGGGAGAGAGTACACTATCTCATTCGTGGAACTTAAAGACATTTTGTAGTTCCTAGGGATACCTGTATAGGAATGAAGATGGAGGGACTTTCTCCTTACAGGAGTGCCCTTTCTTTTTCTTCCTGACTGTAATTTGGTTCTCTGTTTCACTACATACTTCAAAGAATTCTGAAGATCACTACCCAGTATCCTTTCTAAAGTGATTCAAATCCACGACAAATCCACTTTCTGAGGAAGTGATTGCAAGCCCTGGATGTTCCCCATTGCATAAACAATTATCACAAGAACTATTCCAACACATTTTTAAGAATAAAATATACTAATTTAAAACATTAACATGTATAATATCATATTTTGAGGAAGTATATATTTAAGCCATATAAAAAAGATAAATAAGAAAGTATTAAGATGTTACAACTGTAAAATCTTTAGATTCTAAAGAGATTCCGTGTTCTAAATAGCATTTTGCCCAGAATGGTTACTGTGACTAATTTGAGGTGAACTGGAAGACTCTGAGCCATCTCAAAGTAGAGAAGTGTGGGCCAGTATTGCAATATTATCAAACATGCAACACATGTTCATTGTAGAAAAAGTAGAGAATACCAGGAAACACAAAGATTAGAAAGAAAAAAAGAAAAAAACCTGTAACCCCATGACTTATTAGATAACCATATTAATAAGCTTTTTAAAGTATATTTTCTGGATTTTTTCATATGCTTTAGTTGTAAAAAAAAAAAAAAGGAACTATATCCACATACTTTAAAAAATTATTTATCTATTTGTTTGGCTATGCTGGATCTTAATTGTGATGTGCAGGATCTCTGTTTGCTGCATGTTTACTTTTGTAACCTGTTTCCTTCACTTCATTTCAAGCTGAATGGTATAGCATTGTAGGAATTCATACTATGATTTATTTAACCAGCATTGTAACTATCCTTTTGTTGACTGGCTCAGTTGTTTCCGATTTCTATCATAATTTTACAATGAACATCTTTGCAAGTGAATCTTTGCACACATCCTGAATTCCATTAGGATGCATGTTTAGAAATGGAATTGAGGACCCAAGGAATGGGCACATTTTTAAATTTTCTCAAAGTCGTCTCAAATTTTCCTACAGAACACTTGTGTCAGCAGAGTCTGAGGTTGTTCATACCCGTACTCTGGTTATTTGTGTTCATGGTCATTATTTTCTCACCCTAACCTGTGTCACTCATATCACCACAATACTCCAGTGACCACTGTAGAGGTCTGGGACATTCAACAGTTGAGAATAAAGTTCCTTTCCTTAGAAACGTTTTTTTTTTCTTGAGTAGTTACACATGGCCATCACATGATCTTTTTCAGATTTCCTCAATCAATTAATGACATTTTAACTCAATTGAGAGTATTTCACTTATGGATGATCATCACAGTAGGCTATAATTTATGCTAAATCATGTGTGAGATTTCTCAATAAGAAAAAATGTATATTGAGAACAGATCTTGAATGATTTAGCATTCAAACACCAGTGCTGATGCACTCAACCGAGATTTTGGTTCAGGAGAGAGATACTTCAAAACACTTTTTTCTCTTTGAGGCCAGAACTTTAAAATGTTTAGACGGTTATTTCACTTTAATCAATTAATTGGTTAAGTTCCCTAGCCCCCAGAGGGAAATGTTGCGAGGAAAAGTCGATTTCAATCTGTGGGGAAAATGATGACAATGGCACTTTTAACAACCAGTTACAGGAGCTGTCTTCTGGAACAGCTGGGCGGCAGTTACCAACTAGAGTCCTTTTGCTTCTTTTTCTCCTTTCCTTTTAAATTTTTTTAACAACAAAAAAGAAAAAATTACAAAAGGCAATTCTATCTAAGAAAAAGAAAGGATTAAAAAAGGAAAGCCTTCATTTCAAAGCATCCACAGGGCACCATGGAAGGCTCCCAAGCACTAGAAAAGAAAATCTCATTCTACAGACATAAATCAGAAGAAATCCTTCTGGAAACAGCTTAAGACAGGGGGTGAGGATGATAACACCACAGTATCTGTTTAAAGCATTGGGCTTTGCAGGCTGCATATCCTCAAGAAAAAGATAACTTTAAGGAATTAGGGTGAACTCAGCATTGGAGATTGTGTCACTTCCTCGTATTTTTCGGTTCCTTCAATGATGGTAGGATCTAGTGTGTGGCCCCAGAATGCACAGGTTCTATTGCTTGATGAGGCATTTGTTCCTCACATGCATCCAACCCACCAGCTGGAGATGCAGCTACCATGACCCAGGACTGAGCTGGGTGAAGGAGACTGCACAGCCACTGGTAACACAGCCCCCTTAACTCAGACTGTCTGTCTATCCTCTGATTCTCCAGAGACAGTTTCTGAATCATTCTACAAGCAGCTGTGTGTGTGGTGTGTGCATGCAGTGTACTTAGTCATGTCCAACTTCTTTGCGACCCCATGGACTGTAGACCACCAGGCTCCTCTCTCCATGGGATTTCCCAGGCAAGAACACTGAAGTGGGCTGCCATGCCCTCCTCCAAGCGATCTTCCCAACCCAGGGATCAAACCCAGGTATCCCAACTTGCAGGTGGATTCTTTACCATCTGAGCCACCGGGAAGCCCACAAGCAGCTTGCCGAACCACAAATTTCAAGCATTTTCTCCTTGCCAGAACTGTTCTTTGTTTTCAAACTTTCACAGACCTCAGTTTATACTTAAAGTCATATGTTTAGTTATATTCTACCAAATTTAATTTTAATTTATAAATATTCCAGAAAAAAAAAAGCCTCTAGGATCAGATAGGGAACACAATTCAGGATCTTTAGAGAAACACTTCTTAAATTTAGCAGAAAAATCAACACCACATAAAATAAGCCCTATTCATTTCTAAATTGTTCATAAGAGAAAAATCATACACATAAATTACAATCGCAACTAACCATTTTTAACTTGCAAAACTGCCTTTACTTCCTTGGTAGCAAAGTCAGGTGATATAAGAAAAAGAATAAACTTCTTTTGATAGTGTGCTAATTTTGCTGACTCTAAAGATATCAAATGTCATTTCAAAGAGAAAATGGTTTGTCACAGAGATAATAGAAGTAGTCACCATTCTTTATATATGTGTATTTTTTTTCTTTTTTCTAAACTTTTAATTTTATATTGGGGTGTAGCCAATTAACAATTTTGTGATAGTTTCAGGTTATATTAAAATGTATAACTTAAATTTGCTTATTAGTTACTTAAGCTGGTGACAGTTCTTTGAAGCATTATTTTTCACATTTTACATGCGTAAGCAAGCTCAGAGATGTTAAATTACATGCAACAGAGTCATATGTGAATAAAGATATGGCTCTGAAATATGTTACAGCTAATGTGTCACAAAAGCCAAAGTATTACCATACTTTCTGTCATGTCTCATGTTTCTGTGGTCACCTCAGCCATCCTCTAAAAGAAGGTGATGCAGTTTAGAAAACATCCCAGTCCTTCCTTGTTACCTATTTCTCTAGTAATAAATTCATTTCTGCGACAAATAATAAATGATTACTATATTTGGCACTGTAGCATCAAGATGACTAATTTTATGGCCATGACCTCCAAGATCTCAGTTTAGCAAGCAAAATATACAGATATTTTTCAAATTAGTTACAAGAGCCTAAAATTAGTTAAAAGGATAAGTGTATGTGTCAGTAGAAGATACAGTGTGGCAGCCACTCCAGTATTCTTGCCTGGAGAAGCCCAGGGACAGAGGGGCCTATCAGGCTACACTCCATAGTGTCAGAAAGAGTCGGACACAACTGAAGCGACTTAGCAGACAAGCAAACAGTGCTCAGACCTGCACTGAGGTGGGCTTTGCAGTGTGAATGCATGCTAAATATAGGTTGACCAAACAGGAGGTCCCAATCCAAGCTCCCTCCTTTCAGGTATTTTTTGTTTCCATTATCAGACAAATTTGACTCCTCTGCCACCTAATGGCAGGAAAAAAACATCATCTGGCTGAGTTCATCCTGAAAGCACAAACGCAGATGAAGATGATTAACCAAGAAACTGGTGTTACTACACATTATCTCCTCCACTGGTTGTGTTATAGATCAGGAGAAGAAAATATTGACGGCAAAACTGAGTTTTAGTTTGGAGAATTAGCCCAGCAATTATTTCTCTGTGCATTACATTTACAGTCCTATACTGAGCATCCATACCCTGGTTTTCCTTCTAGTAAGTGCTTAAGCCTCTAAGAGCCTCAGTCTTCTTATATATCAAAAGATGACCAGGATATTGTCACTGACCAGTTCACAATGAAGTTCGGAGACAAATGTGATAAACGTATGTGGCCATTGAATTACTTATCCCCAAGGATTTGCCCCTCTTTCCCACTGGGAAAAAAAAAATTTCTTTGAAATAGTTGTTAAATTCATTTGTCTCATTTTTCAGAGGAAACAACAGGTCCCAGAGAGGTGATGCTTCAAGATGTGTTTGTGAACTTGAAGAAACCAATGATAGATCAGGCCCTATGGTTAGAACTGAGAAGTAGCAGCCCCTCACCATTTTGTATCTTTATTTGCAGCTACTATCACATTCTGAGTAACAGAGTCAGTGTGTGCATGTGCCTAGATCTTATATAACAGAAATATCTTGTATTCTGCACAGTGCAGAATCAAGTACTTTATAAATATTAAATGGATGGACTGGTGAATGCAATTACCTTAGATTATTTAGCATAATACATTTACTATGTAGTGAATACATTCACCTGAGGCCCCCAAAGTCTTGGTAATTTGTTCAGTCAACAGAGTAAATCAGAACTGGGGTCAGAAGTCACTCTGAGGTTCTGATTCTAGGCTGTTACATTTTCCTCCGTTGTTCCTCTCTTCCAGTGGGAATTCCAGACTGCCAAAGTCTTGAAATAGGTTGGTCTCCTCTGATCCTCTGAAGTTCTAGAAACTGTGGTTCTTTCTTTCCCAAGGAATGTATGAATCATTGATGACTGTGTCGGAACGGGGACAAAGGTGCTGCAAGTTACATTTACTATGTAGTGAATACATTCACCTGAGGCCCCCAAAGTCTTGGTAATTTGTTCAGTCAACAGAGTAAATCAGAACTGAGGTCAGAAGTCACTCTGAGGTTCTGATTCTAGGCTGTTACATTTTCCTCCGTTGTTCCTCTCTTCCAGTGGGAATTCCAGACTGCCAAAGTCTTGAAATAGGTTGGTCTCCTCTGATCCTCTGAAGTTCTAGAAACTGTGGTTCTTTCTTTCCCAAGGAATGTATGAATCATTGATGACTGTGTCGGAATGGGGACAAAGGTGCTGCAAGTATAGAAAGTGCTGGGATGCAAGTGAGTATAATAGCATATGGGAAGAAACCAAGCACGGCTTGCAAGCTTACAGCTGGCGGAAGGCAATGGGGCTGATTTGTACTGGACCGAGCAGAGCAAATATGGTGACCAATGTCATACATGACTATCCTTGTTCTGGACAAATCCAGCTCTGGGACAGTAACACAGTTGGATATCATTGCTTGTAAGGGTAGGGATTCATTGAATGGCACAGGTGGTTTACAACATATGTCTACCATAAGAAAGACAACTCCAGGAGTATCTTTTCTCAGGGACAGCCTTATTATCTGTGTAAAGAAACTACCATAAGGCTGGTGACAGCTCGGGGCCTTTTGGCTAGCTTTATTTCTGAAAGCTACACAAGAGGAAAACCAAATTTGGTATGTTTTTATTGGTGTTGTTCTGGACAAATCCAGCTCTGGGACAGTAACACAGTTGGATATCATTGCTTGTAAGGGTAGGGATTCATTGAATGGCACAGGTGGTTTACAACATATGTCTACCATAAGAAAGACAACTCCAGGAGTATCTTTTCTCAGGGACAGCCTTATTATCTGTGTAAAGAAACTACCATAAGGCTGGTGACAGCTCGGGGCCTTTTGGCTAGCTTTATTTCTGAAAGCTACACAAGAGGAAAACCAAATTTGGTATGTTTTTATTGGTGACTAGGTAAATCGACTATTGATAATAATGTAAGGGTCAGATTGGTTATTTCTTAGTCCACGTCATCGCAAAGAGTCAGACACAGCTGAGCAACGAACATGGGACTTCCCTGGTAGCTCAGACAGTAAAGAACACAGGAGACTCACGTTTGATCCCTGGATCAGGAAGATCCCTTGGAGAAGGAAATGGCTACCCGCTCCAGTAATCTTGCCTGAAGCATCCCATGGACAGAGGATCCTGGTGGGCTACAGTCCATATTGCAAAGAATCAGACACAACTGAGCAGCTAACACACACTATATACCTCCTGAGCATAGATTATAATATTACTTATAGGAATAAACAGCATTGTGCTAAATACTTATGTTTTTTTAATCATCACAACAGTCCTATGTGGTTGACATTGTAGATGAGGAACCCTGAGGTTCAGATACATCAAAGGATTTGCCTGGGGAAGTATGAGTAGGAAGGGCTTCCTAAAAAGGTGGGTAAAAAAACCCACCTGCCNCTTATAGGAATAAACAGCATTGTGCTAAATACTTATGTTTTTTTAATCATCACAACAGTCCTATGTGGTTGACATTGTAGATGAGGAACCCTGAGGTTCAGATACATCAAAGGATTTGCCTGGGGAAGTATGAGTAGGAAGGGCTTCCTAAAAAGGTGGGTAAAAAAACCCACCTGCCAATGCAGAAGATGTAAGAGACATGGGTTCAATCTCTGGGTCAGGTAGATCCCCTGGAGGAGGGCACGGCAATCCATTCCAGTATTCTTGCCTGGAGAATCCCATGGACAGAGGTGCCTAGAGGGCTACAGCCTATAGGGTCGCAAAGAGTTGGACACCACTGAGCAACTTAGCGTGCACACATGCATGTAACAGAGACAAGCATAGATTCCATCTGTTGAGTCCTTACCCTTAACCACTAGCCTCTCAAATCCATATCCTGCCAAATCCAGCCTTTTCTATTACCTGTGCACTTGACTTATCCCTCCCACTAGACAGCGAGATGTTAAAAATCAAGTCTTACTGTGAGCCTTCAAAAAGCATTTGTCACAATGCTTTGCAGAAATGTGTCCTAAAATGGCAGAATAGTCGGACACTGAGATTTTGCAAGTGATGGTATGATACATCAAAGGATTTGCCTGGGGAAGTATGGGTAGGAAGGGCTTCCTAAAAAGGTGGGTAAAAAAACCCACCTGCCAATGCAGGAGATGTAAGAGACATGGGTTCAATCTCTGGGTCAGGTAGATCCCCTGGAGGAGGGCACAGCAATCCATTCCAGTATTCTTGCCTGGAGAATCCCATGAACAAAGGTGCCTAGAGGGCTACAGCCTATAGGGTCGCAAAGAGTTGGACACCACTGAGCAACTTAGCGTGTAACAGAGACAAGCATAGATTCCATCTGTTGAGTCCTTACCCTTAACCACTATCCTCTCAAATCCATATCCTGCCAAATCCAGCCTTAAGTTTCTATTACCTGTGCACTTGACTTATCCCTCCCACTAGACAGCAAGATGTTAAAAATCAAGTCTTACTGTGCACCTTCAAAAAGCATTTGCCACAATGCTTTGCAGAAATGTGTCCTAAAATGGCAGAATAGTCGGACACTGAGATTTTGCAAGTGATGGCTAGATAAATGGATGATGGATAGATGTAAGAAAGGTTCAATTATTTGGGGAAGGGGGAATGGGAGAAGGAAGAGAATTGGTGGACTAGCAAAGGGAACGAGAAAAGACATTTCAGGTTTAATACTTGAGTTCTAACTTATCTCAGCCAACTCTAGTAATAAGATACGTCCTTGCAGAGAAATGGCTAACATTTCTTCTGATTTACACATAAAAGGATTTATTGCAGTTCTCGCCTCTGTAAAGCAATGTAAGATCAACAGGATTAGCGGCATTATATTGTGCTCTATGCAGATTTTAATGCCATTTCAAGCTGTTAAAAATTTATAGAAACAAATAAGAGAGTCCAATATCAGCTGACGCTCTAATCCTCTCGAAATAAAGGATTGTTCCTAGGTTACAATTTCCCTTGCAAATGTAAACTCAAGCGACTGCAGTTTGCAGATAACACTACTTTCTTCTTGAGTCATGACTGGAGAAAGTCTGGCTGGGCATTCATGGAAGAGTGACTGATGGAGCAGAGTGTATCCATCAGGTTCATTCTTTATTAAGTCCACAGCATAGTAGGCAAGGAGTAAGGGTGAAGGCAAAATGAGTCTTCCTCTTCCAGGGTGAAAGGAAATTGGACATTTAAAAAAAAAAAAAAAAAAACTGCCCTACGAACATTAAAGTACAAAATCATCCTACCAGAGTGGACAGGTAAAGTCCTCTGAAGGAGGCACAATGACTTGTAGGCCATTCATATTTATTCATTCACCCATTCATTTGTGCATTTGTAAGTTTAAAAGATAAAATGTGTCTCAGAAAGAAGATTCATAAACAATGGAAGACCAGAAAACCAAGTGTTTCTAAAATACACAGATACGTGGAAAGAGATGCCAGGTCACCCCAACACGTAATTCATTTGATTCTCTCCACTTACAATACTTCATAGATGTCAGACTTGAAGAGTCAATTCAAAGATGTATTTTATTTTATATACTGCTAAAAAAAAAAGCTACAATGACACTATGCTACCACACTTTTTGAGTTTTTTTTTAATTGAAGTATAGTTGATTAAAAAATATTGTGTTAGTTTCAGGTATACAGCAAAGTGATTTGGTTATATATTTTTTCAGATTATTTTCTGTTATAGGCTATTGTAAGATTGAATGTAGTTCCTTGTACTATATAGTAAATTCTTGTTGCTTATCTATTTCATGTATGATAATCTGTACTTGTTAATCCCCAAGTCCTAATTTGTCTGTTGTCCACACTCTTTCCCTTTGGGAAAAGAGTTTTCTATGTCAGTGAGTCTATTTCTGTTTTGTATATAGATTCATTTGTATTATTTTTTATTCTTATTTATTTCAGATGTCTTTATTTGGCCATGTGGCATGTGGGATCTTACTTCCCTAGCCAGGGACCTAAACTGCACCTCCTGCAGTGGAAACACTGAGTCTAAACCACTGAACCTAAACCACTGAACCACCAGCAAAGTCCCTGTATTATTCTGTAGATTCCAGATATCATACAATGTTTGTCTTTCTCTGACAGTTCACTAAGCATAATATTCCCTAAGTCCATCTGTGTTGCTGCCAATGGCAGTACTACATTCTTTTGTATAGCTGAATAGTACTCAGCTATATATCACATCTTCTTAAACCAGTTGTCTGTTGATGGGCAGTTGGGACATTTCCATGTCTTAGCAATTATGAATTCTGCTGCTATGAATACTACTAGGGTACATGTACCTTTTCAAATTAGAGTTTTCATTGTTTCTAGATATATGCCCAGAAGCGGGATTGCTAGATCATTTGGTAGCTCTTTTTTTAATTTTTAAGGAAACTCCATACTGTTTTCCACAGTGGTTGCACCACTTTACATTCCCATCAGCAGTATGAGAGTGTTCCCTTTTCTCTCACACTCTCTCCAGCATTTATTATTTGTAGACATTTTGGTGATAAACATTCTGACTGGTAGGAAGTGATGCTTCATTGTGGTTTTGATTTGCATTTCTCTAATAATTATTGATGTTGAGCATCTTTTAATGTGCCTGTTAGTCATCTGCATGTTTTCATGCAAGAGATGTCTATTTAGGTCTTCTGCACATTTTTCTTTTCTTTTTTAAATTGAGGTATGACTGATTTACAATACTGTGCCAATCTCTGCTCTACAGCTGAATGACTCAGTCATACAGATATATACATTCTTTTTTATATTCTTTTCCATTATGGTTTATCCCAGAAAACTGGATATAGTTCCTTGTGCTATATAGCAGGACTTTGCTGTTAATCCATTCTAAATGGAATAGTTTGATAGTTTGACTCTATCAGCCCCAAATTCCAAGCCCATCCCTATCTTCCTCCCCACTATTCTGCCCATTTTTTTTTTGATTGGGTTGGGTATTTTCTTTCTTTTCTTTTATATTGAATTGTATGAACAGTTAGTATATTTTGTAAACTAACACCTTGTTTATCTCACCCTTTGCAAACATTTTCTCCAGTTTCATAGGCTGTCTTTTCATTTTGTTGATGGGTTCCTTTGCCGCAAAAAGGTTCTATTTAGAGAAGACCTTGCAATATTTCTTTTAGGTTAGGTTTAGTATTTAGTATTCATCTTTTAGTTTTTGCTTGTCTGAGAAATTCTTTATCTCTTCTATTTTAAATGATAATATTGCTGGAAGAATGTCCTAGGTTTCAGGTTTTTCCTTTTCAGGACTTTGAATATTTCATGCAACCCCTTCTGCCCTACAAAGTTTTTACAAAGAACTCATTTGATAGCCTTATGGGAATTCCCTTGTAATTGACTTTGTTTCTCTCTTATTGCCCTTGGAATCTTTTACTTTTCCAATTTAAAAGTCCCCCACACATGAATGAGTTATGTTCTGAAACCATGTTCGTAAGTCTAATTTGTTTGTTAAGTCCAGCAAAGTTAGCCTAGTTACCTAGCTAACGTGATTGGCTTTATAGCACTATAAATAGCACTATTTATAGCACTATGATAGGTTTATAATACTTTTCACACAAATAATACATAAAAAACAAACACAAAAATAAAGACATTTTTATTCTTACAGTATAATACCTTGAAACAGTACAGTAATACAGTCCAACAGTTGGCATATAGGCACTGGCATTGAGTGAACAGGCAAAGAAGGGTTACTGACTGGAGGAGGGAGAGGAAGTGGGAGATGGTAGAGCTTGAAGGATGGTTAGCAACAGGAGATGGAGGGGAAGCTTAATTTCATTCACACCCCATGTTGATGAAACACATGTTGACATCTTTGAAAGTTGACAACTTGAATGTTCAAATGTAGAAATGGTCTAATATGTCTTGATGTGGGTCTGTTTGGGTTCATCTTGTTTGGGACCCACTGGTGGCTATACAGGATACTGTATTCTTCTTTGGATGTGTGAAATTTTCAGACATCATTTCTTCGAATCAATTTTTAATCCCCTTCTTTCTTCCTTCTGAAACCCCTATTATGTATGTATAGGTTGGCACATTTTATATCATCTCATAGATCTCGTATGTTGCTTTTTTTCATTTGTCTTTGTTGTTCTGATTGGGTGATTTCCATTATTCTAACTTCCAGATCAGTTAATTTGCTCTTCTGCATGATGTAGTCTGCTGTTCATTGCTTCTAGTTTGGATTTTATCTCAGCAATTGAGTTGTCTAATTTTGATTGGCTCCTTTTTATAGTTTCTAGTTCCTTGTTACAGTGATCTGAATTTCTATCAATAAAGTACTATAGGAAATAAGAAAAATTATTACCTCCTTTCTGAACTCGGGGTCTAGTAGACTGGCAAGATCATTTTCATTATTTCCTCTTTGGGGGAATTTCTCTTGTTCTTTTCATCGGAAGTAGTTTCTCTGCTTTTTCATCTTAACTTTGTCTCTATGAATTTAGGAAGAATAGTTACCTACTGTGGCCTTGAAGTTTTGTTATTATGTAGGACTGTCCCTGTGTAGACTGTGTGAGTCCAATATTTTTGGTATGGATGCCTGCCACATCTTTCCTCAGAGTTTTCTGGCTGTTTCTCCCGATAGGGGATGTGACTAATGGTGTGGTGTCCAGAGCCTGCACTGGATATTGGGAAGGGCCTAGGCTTTGCTCCATGGATGTCACAGCCCTATCATTGGTGGGGTCTGCTCTCCAGTTGTTGGAGTAGAAACCCTGAGGGTTGGGTTGCTTAATTGTGTTTTGTCTCTGGGAAGGATAAGCTGAAGCAAGTGATGCTCATGTGGTCACAGTGAAATGACCACCTGTGCATGCCTCTGAGGTTCTGCCCAGANCGTGACTGGAGAAAGTCTGGCTGGGCATTCATGGAAGAGTGACTGATGGAGCAGAGTGTATCTATCAGGCTCATTCTTTATTATGTCCACAGCATAGTGGGCAAGGAGTCAGGGTGAAGGTAAAATGAGTCTTCCTCTTCCAGGGTGAAAGGAAATTGGACATTAAAAAAAAAAAAAACAAAAACTGCCCTACGAACATTAAAGTACAAAATCATCCTACCAGAGTTGACAGGTAAAGTCCTCTGAAGGAGGCACAATGACTTGTAGGCCATTCATATGTATTCATTCACCCATTCATTTGTGCATTTTTAAGTTTAGAAGATAAAATGTGTCTCTCAGAAAGATGATTCATAAACAATGGAAGACCAGAAAACCAAGTGTTTCTAAAATACACGGATACATGCAAAGAGATGCCAGGTCACTCCAACATGTAATTCATTTGATTCTCTCCACTTATGATACTTCATAGATATGAGACTTGAAGAATCAATTCAAAGATGTATTTTATTTTATTGGAGAAGGCAATGGCACCCCACTCCAGTACTCTTGCCTGGAAAATCCCATGGATGGAGGAGCCTGGTAGGCTGCAGCCCATGGGGTCGCTAAGTCGGACATGACTGAGCGACTTTGCTTTTTTCATGCATTGGAGAGGGAAACGGCAACCCACTCCAGTGTTTTTGCCTGGAGAATCCCAGGGACGGGGGAGCCTTGTGGGCTGCCATCTATGGGGTTGCACAGAGTCGGACACGACTGAAGTGACTTAGCAATAGCAATTTTATTTTATACACTGCTTAAAAAAAAAAAAAACAAGCTATAATTACACTATGCTACCACACTTTTTGAGTTTTTTTTTTTTAATTGAAGTATAGTTGATTAAAAAATATTGTGTTAGTTTCAGGTATACAGCAAAATGATTTAGTTACATATTTTTTCAGATTATTTTCTGTTATAGGCTATTGTAAGATTGAATGTAGTTCCTTGTACTATATAGTAAATTCTTTTTGCTTATCTATTTCATGTATGATAATCTGTACTTGTTAATCCCCAAGTCCTAATTTATCTGTTGTCCACACTCTTTCCCCTTTGGGAAAAAAAAGTCCTCTGAAGGAGGCACAATGACTTGTAGGCCATTCATATTTATTCATTCACCCATTCATTTGTGCATTTGTAAGTTTAAAAGATAAAATGTGTCTCAGAAAGAAGATTCATAAACAATGGAAGACCAGAAAACCAAGTGTTTCTAAAATACACAGATACGTGGAAAGAGATGCCAGGTCACCCCAACACGTAATTCATTTGATTCTCTCCACTTACAATACTTCATAGATGTCAGACTTGAAGAGTCAATTCAAAGATGTATTTTATTTTATATACTGCTAAAAAAAAAAGCTACAATGACACTATGCTACCACACTTTTTGAGTTTTTTTTTAATTGAAGTATAGTTGATTAAAAAATATTGTGTTAGTTTCAGGTATACAGCAAAGTGATTTGGTTATATATTTTTTCAGATTATTTTCTGTTATAGGCTATTGTAAGATTGAATGTAGTTCCTTGTACTATATAGTAAATTCTTGTTGCTTATCTATTTCATGTATGATAATCTGTACTTGTTAATCCCCAAGTCCTAATTTGTCTGTTGTCCACACTCTTTCCCTTTGGGAAAAGAGTTTTCTATGTCAGTGAGTCTATTTCTGTTTTGTATATAGATTCATTTGTATTATTTTTTATTCTTATTTATTTCAGATGTCTTTATTTGGCCATGTGGCATGTGGGATCTTACTTCCCTAGCCAGGGACCTAAACTGCACCTCCTGCAGTGGAAACACTGAGTCTAAACCACTGAACCTAAACCACTGAACCACCAGCAAAGTCCCTGTATTATTCTGTAGATTCCAGATATCATACAATGTTTGTCTTTCTCTGACAGTTCACTAAGCATAATATTCCCTAAGTCCATCTGTGTTGCTGCCAATGGCAGTACTACATTCTTTTGTATAGCTGAATAGTACTCAGCTATATATCACATCTTCTTAAACCAGTTGTCTGTTGATGGGCAGTTGGGACATTTCCATGTCTTAGCAATTATGAATTCTGCTGCTATGAATACTACTAGGGTACATGTACCTTTTCAAATTAGAGTTTTCATTGTTTCTAGATATATGCCCAGAAGCGGGATTGCTAGATCATTTGGTAGCTCTTTTTTTAATTTTTAAGGAAACTCCATACTGTTTTCCACAGTGGTTGCACCACTTTACATTCCCATCAGCAGTATGAGAGTGTTCCCTTTTCTCTCACACTCTCTCCAGCATTTATTATTTGTAGACATTTTGGTGATAAACATTCTGACTGGTAGGAAGTGATGCTTCATTGTGGTTTTGATTTGCATTTCTCTAATAATTATTGATGTTGAGCATCTTTTAATGTGCCTGTTAGTCATCTGCATGTTTTCATGCAAGAGATGTCTATTTAGGTCTTCTGCACATTTTTCTTTTCTTTTTTAAATTGAGGTATGACTGATTTACAATACTGTGCCAATCTCTGCTCTACAGCTGAATGACTCAGTCATACAGATATATACATTCTTTTTTATATTCTTTTCCATTATGGTTTATCCCAGAAAACTGGATATAGTTCCTTGTGCTATATAGCAGGACTTTGCTGTTAATCCATTCTAAATGGAATAGTTTGATAGTTTGACTCTATCAGCCCCAAATTCCAAGCCCATCCCTATCTTCCTCCCCACTATTCTGCCCATTTTTTTTTTGATTGGGTTGGGTATTTTCTTTCTTTTCTTTTATATTGAATTGTATGAACAGTTAGTATATTTTGTAAACTAACACCTTGTTTATCTCACCCTTTGCAAACATTTTCTCCAGTTTCATAGGCTGTCTTTTCATTTTGTTGATGGGTTCCTTTGCCGCAAAAAGGTTCTATTTAGAGAAGACCTTGCAATATTTCTTTTAGGTTAGGTTTAGTATTTAGTATTCATCTTTTAGTTTTTGCTTGTCTGAGAAATTCTTTATCTCTTCTATTTTAAATGATAATATTGCTGGAAGAATGTCCTAGGTTTCAGGTTTTTCCTTTTCAGGACTTTGAATATTTCATGCAACCCCTTCTGCCCTACAAAGTTTTTACAAAGAACTCATTTGATAGCCTTATGGGAATTCCCTTGTAATTGACTTTGTTTCTCTCTTATTGCCCTTGGAATCTTTTACTTTTCCAATTTAAAAGTCCCCCACACATGAATGAGTTATGTTCTGAAACCATGTTCGTAAGTCTAATTTGTTTGTTAAGTCCAGCAAAGTTAGCCTAGTTACCTAGCTAACGTGATTGGCTTTATAGCACTATAAATAGCACTATTTATAGCACTATGATAGGTTTATAATACTTTTCACACAAATAATACATAAAAAACAAACACAAAAATAAAGACATTTTTATTCTTACAGTATAATACCTTGAAACAGTACAGTAATACAGTCCAACAGTTGGCATATAGGCACTGGCATTGAGTGAAAAGGCAAAGAAGGGTTACTGACTGGAGGAGGGAGAGGAAGTGGGAGATGGTAGAGCTTGAAGGATGGTTAGCAACAGGAGATGGAGGGGAAGCTTAATTTCATTCACACCCCATGTTGATGAAACACATGTTGACATCTTTGAAAGTTGACAACTTGAATGTTCAAATGTAGAAATGGTCTAATATGTCTTGATGTGGGTCTGTTTGGGTTCATCTTGTTTGGGACCCACTGGTGGCTATACAGGATACTGTATTCTTCTTTGGATGTGTGAAATTTTCAGACATCATTTCTTCGAATCAATTTTTAATCCCCTTCTTTCTTCCTTCTGAAACCCCTATTATGTATGTATAGGTTGGCACATTTTATATCATCTCATAGATCTCGTATGTTGCTTTTTTTCATTTGTCTTTGTTGTTCTGATTGGGTGATTTCCATTATTCTAACTTCCAGATCAGTTAATTTGCTCTTCTGCATGATGTAGTCTGCTGTTCATTGCTTCTAGTTTGGATTTTATCTCAGCAATTGAGTTGTCTAATTTTGATTGGCTCCTTTTTATAGTTTCTAGTTCCTTGTTACAGTGATCTGAATTTCTATCAATAAAGTACTATAGGAAATAAGAAAAATTATTACCTCCTTTCTGAACTCGGGGTCTAGTAGACTGGCAAGATCATTTTCATTATTTCCTCTTTGGGGGAATTTCTCTTGTTCTTTTCATCGGAAGTAGTTTCTCTGCTTTTTCATCTTAACTTTGTCTCTATGAATTTAGGAAGAATAGTTACCTACTGTGGCCTTGAAGGTTTGTTATTATGTAGGACTGTCCCTGTGTAGACTGTGTGAGTCCAATATTTTTGGTATGGATGCCTGCCACATCTTTCCTCAGAGTTTTCTGGCTGTTTCTCCCGATAGGGGATGTGACTAATGGTGTGGTGTCCAGAGCCTGCACTGGATATTGGGAAGGGCCTAGGCTTTGCTCCATGGATGTCACAGCCCTATCATTGGTGGGGTCTGCTCTCCAGTTGTTGGAGTAGAAACCCTGAGGGTTGGGTTGCTTAATTGTGTTTTGTCTCCAGGAAGGATAAGCTGAAGCAAGTGATGCTCATGTGGTCACAGTGAAATGACCACCTGTGCATGCCTCTGAGGTTCTGCCCAGAAGCAGCCCAAGATCACGTCCCTTTCTCCATGTGTTCATTCCAGACCTACTTCTAGGCTATCACTAGAGCCCAGGGCACTGTGCCTGCAGGAATCAAGGTGGCTTTGCTGGGACCTGAGCTGCCTTTCCTGAGACCTGTCTGCCCCAGATCTGGTTCTAAGCAGCTGCGTGAGAGAGAAGGATGAGGAACTGGGTGAGGAACCCCTGCACACTCCTCCCCAGGGGCTTTCCACTGGAATGGTGCAAATCTATGATGCTGTCTACCAGCCAGCATACATGGCAACAAAGTCCACAACTGGCTGACCCGCCCTTGGATCTGCCCTCCTGCTCCAAGGCTGTGAGTACTGACAATGAGCTCACAGATCAGCCCGACCCCAGCTGTGTGCATGTGCACATGGTCCACCACTTCAAGAGCTGTGCCCCACTATAGTTGTGTGTGCATGCTCAGTCATGTCCCACTCTTTGCGACCCCATGGATTGTGGCCTGCCAGGCTCCTCTGTCCATGGGACTTCCCAGGCAAGAATATTGGAGTGGGTTGCTATTTCCTTCTCCAGCGGATCTTCCTGATCCAGAAATCAAACCCGCATCTCTGGCATCTCCTGCTTTGGCAGGTAGATTGTTCAGCACTGTGCCACCTGGGGAGCTCCCTGTAGGCACCTTGACAAGGGGCTCAGAGGGTCAGCCTGGCCATACCCCAGGCCCTCTGGTCTGTCTCTGCTCAGCTAGACCAAGTCCCTTCCTAGGGTCTGTCTGCCCATAGCACCAAGCTGCTACGCTTATTCGCACCCCACCGGACTCTTGTTTCAGGCAAGGTAGTGCAGCTAGGTGGCAGCCATTGACACTGGACTCTCTCTGTCCCTAGTGCTAGCAAGCTGGCAGAGGAGCACGCAGATTCCAGGCTCCCGCGGCACCTGGCATCTGTTTCAGTCTACAGCGGGGCTTCACAGGCCCAGGGCCTGCCAGTAGGGGACCCCCTACATTCACAGATCCCTCCCAGTGATGCCAATCCCATCGTAAAGCCTTGTTTTGATCCTGCCTGGTTCTATGAGGCTCTTTCTTGCAAGATTGGTTGGTTGTGGAAGAGATCTTCTGCCAGTTTCCAACTGATTTTCTGTGAAAATTGTTCCACTTGTGGATTTATTTTTGATGTGTTTGTGGGGCAGGGGAGGTCCACATCCTCCTACTCTACCATTTTGATCCCATCCACGATTGAATTTCTATTGTTTACCTGTACACTTGACTTATTCCTTCTCCTAAACTGCAAACTCCTAGAAACCAAAGATCAAGTCATCTTGTGACTGAGATGTGTCTTTATTTTATCCTAAAGCAGAGTGCTGATTAAGGCTTTACATTGTACAGCTTGCTATTGTCCACCACCCTCAAATCTACTCCCCACTTTTCTCCATTCTGCCTTCTGACCTAGAAGACTGATCTGCAGGGGCCACCTCAGCAGTCCTCAAGGTACAGTCCTCAAATCCCTGGGTTTCTGCAAGATTTTTTCAGGAGATACACAAGTCAAAACTATAAGAATACTAAGACAGTACTTGCCTTTTTCATGGTGCAAAAGCAAAGGTGGATAAAACTGCTGTTGCCTTAGCAGGAATCAAGGCAGGGCACCCACTTGCTGGTAGTCATTGTGTTCTTTCAGCTCCCCTGGTGGCTCAGACAGTAAAGAATCTGCCTGCAATGCTGCAGACCTGGGTTTGATCCCTGGGTTGGGAAGGTCCCCTGGAGGAGGGCATGGCAACCCACTCCAGTATTCCTGCCTGGAGAATCCCATGGACAGAGGAGCCTGGCGGGCTACACCCCATGGGGTTGCAAAGATGGACACAATTGAGTGACTTTCACATTCACGTTGTGCTCTCCACTCAGTCAGCACTCTCATTTCTTAAAGAAATGCCAGCTTCAGTTAAGAATGCCCNCCCCATGGGGTTGCAAAGATGGACACAATTGAGTGACTTTCACATTCACGTTGTGCTCTCCACTCAGTCAGCACTCTCATTTCTTAAAGAAATGCCAGCTTCAGTTAAGAATGCCCATGACAAACAGCAAAACAGTATTAATTTCATTCACTCACATCTTTTGTGTCCATATCTTTTTAACATCCCATGTAATGAGAGAGGAGTATGCAGAAAGCATTCTTCTACTGTACACCCAAGCATGATGGTTATTTCCAAGAAATGCGTTGGCAGGATTGTTTAAACTACAGGCTGAATATCTGCTTTGCTCATGGAGCACCATTTGGAAATAAGACTAACAGATAAACTATAGGTATTCAGAATTGGCTTTTGGCAGGTATCTTCTCAAAAATAACACGAGTGAATCTGTCATTTTGAGAGAAACCATTGTAATGGTTGCCAATGATAAAATTTGAGCTTTTAAGCAAATATTAGAATTTTTGAAACTTATATTTGCTCCAATGAGGCTGACAGTTTCCCAAAGCTTAAAAATTTTTTTGATGAGATTGGTAGTGCTGTTAACAAAACTGATTTTTTTACATTGTATATTCAAGTGTGTCAATATGTAGTAGATTTGCATAATTCACTAAACCAATATTTTCCAAATGACCAAGGCATAAAACTACACAATCATGCATGGGTAAAATGTATATTCAAAGTACAATATAGACCAATAGATTTTAATGTCACCAAGTACACAAAGTTCATTGGTATAATTTCAGATTCCATATTGCACTAACCTTTAAGAAACTACTTGTTGAGCTTTGGTGCATTATTAAAGGAGAATATACATGATTTTTGGAAGAGATATTTAAAAGCCTCTTTTTCTAACTGCATGTAGGTATGAAGCTTTTTTTTTTTTCATGCACTTCAACCAAAATAGTATGTAACCACATTTTGAATACAGAAATCAATATGAAAATCCAGTTGTCCTTCATGAAGCCAAACATTAGTAATTCTCCAAAATGTAAAACCATGCCACCTACTTACTAGCTTTTGAAACACATAGTTGTTTTTCATTGAAATATTTCTTTATTAACATGCAATGGATTTATTACTTTTTAATTCAATTAGTTTTTTTATTTTTAGTTTCTTAGCTTTTATTTCTAATGTGGTACGTATCAACGGGTATAAGCTACGTAAACAGCAGTTCTTTGGGGTCCTTGATAATTTTTAAGAGTATAATGGAGTTCTGAGACCAAAAAACTTGAAAACTGGTAGTTTACATAAATGGATCATCTTACCTCTGCCTTCTGTTTGATCAGAGATCAAATTCCTCCAAGAAATCAGAGAATGGGGGGATGGGGTGGCAGTGGATGTTGATTCCCCCAACTGTCTTCCTGCAGGGTCACTTGGGTTGGTTGTATCCCTCTTCCTTTAACAGTCACCCTCGTCCTTTAACAGTCACCCTCGGACCTTGTCTTACAACTCTCTCACCCTAACTTCTAGGAGCACACCCCCAACCCTTTGCTTTGTGGTGGTAATGGCTTTGCTGTTATNCCCTGCAGGGTCACTTGGGTTGGTTGTATCCCTCTTCCTTTAACAGTCACCCTCGTCCTTTAACAGTCACCCTCGGACCTTGTCTTACAACTCTCTCACCCTAACTTCTAGGAGCACACCCCCAACCCTTTGCTTTGTGGTGGTAATGGCTTTGCTGTTATTATTCCCAGGTCATAGCCCTATGTCTCACTATCCCTGCTGCTGCTGCTGCTAAGTCGCTTCAGTCGTGTCCAACTCTGTGCGATCCCATAGACGGCAGCCCACCAGGCTCCTCCGTCCCTGGGATTCTCCAGGCAAGAACACTGGAGTGGGTTGCCATTTCCTTCTCCAATGCATGAAAGTGAAAAGTGAAAATGAAGTCACTCAGTCGTGTCTGACTCTTCACAACCCCATGGACTGCAGCTTACTGGGCTCCCCCATCCATGGGATCTTCCAGGCAAGAGTACTGGAGTGGGATGCCATTGCCTTCTCTGCTCACTATCCCTATGTTTCCCTATTGCATGTGTAAATTAGCTCTTGTTGAGTCTTATCTGATAGAAACTGATTGAGGCATTTTTATCTTCTATATACATACACTGAACTATAAATGAAATAAAACCCTCCTTTGGAATTTCTTCACAATACAAACCTGAATCTTCCTAATTACTTTCTGCGTAGGAAGATTCACTGATATTCTTTTCCATGCTCTGTGCCATCACGTCATGGTGAGTTCATGTTTCTTAAAAGAGTTAGTCACATTTGTCTCCAGATTTTTTTCCCAGGTGTTGATCCATTTTGCATGTTTTGATGCTGACACTTTTGACTTTATGCATATGAAGATTTTAACAATCCACATCTCTACTGCTACCTGGCCAGCACAATACAATTATCTATTACCTAGCATAATTTTGGATATTAAAATGTGATCATATATGTCTTAGAATTAATGAAATATGATAGCTTAATTCCATGCTCAGCAAACAACCTCTAATTATTTGGCTTCATATGAAATTTCAACCAACTTCCAAATCTTTCCATTGTTACAACCTTGCGCTGTGCTGTTCTTAGTCACTCAGTCGTGTTCGACCCTTTGCAACCTCATGGAGTGTAGCCCTCCAGGCTCCCCTGTCCATGAGGATTCTCTGGGTAAGACTACTAGAGTGGGATGCCATGCCCTTCTTAAGGGGATCTTCCCCACCCAGGGATCGAACCTGGTCTCCCAAGTTGCAGACGAATTCTTTAACGTCTGAGCCACCAGGGAAGTATGACATACTACCTTAGTTCACTTATTTCACAGGTACTTTAGATATAAAGATCAACTTGCACAATTATACAGAATACTGAAATTCTTGACTCTAGGGAAAGTGGGAGATTACTAGTCCATAGCCGTCACCAAATTACGCTCAGCATATTTTAACAAGTAAGCCAGACTTTGCAGTTTGAGGTTCTCTCTCTCTCATAGAAGATAGGACCCCACTTTCCTGAGCATTAAGGATGCCTGGGTTTTTCTGGTAGAACTTGGTGTGAGCCCCTGTCCCAGGCACTGCCTCCAGCCTTTAAATGGTTGCTCAACCCTCAGGTATCCCTCTGGAGGAACTCCCTGGTCCCCCTCCACCCCAGCCCTAGGACAGATTCCACAAGGAGACCTTCCCTTTGAATTTTTCTCAGTTTTGGCCTCATTTTTACTTTGGACTTTTTCCTCTTTTGTTTAACAAATTTGTCATTCTGGACAGCTGATCCAACTGCTCCTCTTAATTACATTTATTCTGTTTCCCTCAGGCCTTCTCTTTATAACTGGTTTGCAATTTCGGCTTTCCAACATCAGCCACTTTTTCTCCTATTCCTCCAAGTCTAAGATGGCAAATCCTTGTTTTCCTTTTTTTTTTTGTCAATTCATTTCTGGTCCATCATAAAGCCGTCATCCACAGAGCCCTGTTTTTCATCAACACACAAATTCATTTTTCAGATAATGAAAAAAGGAGCGTGGCTACAGAGGGCATGGACTGCAACGTGTAGCAAAATTGCTTTTCAACATTTATCCAGACACCAGATATTATTATGCTGAGAAATGTACATGAATTAACCGAATAATCCTAAACACAAGCAGACAAACCTAACTAATGATAAACACTGAGGTTTGGTGGTGGTGACGGTTTAGTTACTAAGTTGTGTCCAACTCTTGCAACCCCATGGACTGTAGCCTGCCAGTCTCCTCTGCCCATGGGATTCTGAGGCCTGGCTGCTGCTGCTGCTGCTAAGTCGCTTCAGTCGTGTCTGACTCTGTGCGACCCCATAGACAGCAGCCCACCAGGCTCCCCCCTCCCTGGGGTTCTCCAAGCAAGAACACTGGAGTGGGTTGCCCTTTCCTTCTCCAATGCATGAAAGTAAAAAGTGAAGTCACTCAGTCGTGTCCAACTCTTAGCAACCCCATGGACTGCAGCCTACCAGGCTCCTCTGTCCGTGGGATTTTCCAGGCAAGAGTACTGGAGTGGGGTGCCATTGCCTTCTCCGTCTGAGGCCTGGAGAGGTTATTAATTCATCCAAAGTCATAAAGCTAATGGTCCAGCAGCCCAGACTGAGTCTGTGTTTCTGGCCACAGAGCCTAAACTCTGGGCTTTCACACCTTATTTCCTGGACATCTGCTTTGACAAGGCACTGTTCTAGGCACTGCGAGGGAGACAGAAAAACAGAGAGGAAACAGCTTACATTGCAGCAGGTGAAAACAGGCTGTCATAACACTAGCACCTGGTAGAATGCAATCTGCACTCAGTAAAATCCAAACCAAACCCAGAGCATAGAGGAGAATTCCAGCTGCAGAGACAGGAGGGCTGCGAGGACGAACTGGCATTTGAACTGCACTTGAGTGATGGGTAGAATATAATGAGAAAGCTGTTAAAAGGAGCAGAAAGTAGGCTGAACGCCTAAGGGTCTAGGGGAGGGAAGAAAAGGAAGCTGGGAAACGGTTATTTATTATCGCCTGTCACTATTTGTGATTCTGCTTCTTAGATTCATGGTCAGCCCAAAGTCAAGCTCAGCACGGAGAGCCCGCCCCTCCCGTCAGGTCGGTCTGTGAGCTGCTGCCATTCCCCAACCAGCTGCAGCTCTGCCCCAGGTACCAGGTGCCAGAGGCTGTCACTGAATTCTTAAAAGGTTTCTCCTGTCTCCCTGCCTGCGATCCCCTCACTTCAGCTCACACCTCGGCTGTCATTTCATTCTTCACACTTGCCCAGCCTGCAAGAGGTGGACTGTGCTGAACAATGGAGTTATCACCACAGAATGACAAGAACAGCGGGACCCTGCAGAATCACTGGGACTAGGGGTTATAAGAAGGGGGGAAAAAGGCAAAAAATACCTGACAGCCTCTGGGCAACTCTGACCCCCACTGTTCAGCTGGCACAGAGTACCAAAAGGTTGGCATGTCTCAGGTGGGTCACGGGCTCTCCATTCCCTGCCACACCCACCTCTGCCTTTGTCTTACAGAGTTCCTTGGACACCTGAGAGCACTGAGTTCTGATTTACGGGCTGATGAACACGTGACTCTTAAAAGAAATAATGCCACCTTAAGTAGGTTTATTCCTATGTCCTTGCAGTGAAGTGAAGTCACTCAGTCGTGTCCGACTCTTTGCAATCCCGTGGACTATAGCCCCCTCAGGATCCTCTGTCCATGGGGTTCTCCAGGCAAGAATACTGGAGTAGGTTGCCATTTCCTTCTCCAGGGGATCTTCCCAACCCAGGGATCGAACCTGGGTCTCCTGCATTGCAGGCAGACGCCTTATCCTCTGAGCCACCAGGGAAGCGGTAGGTTTATTCTTTTTGTTGCAATGGAAAGTGGGATTGTCACATTTATTCCCCTTTCTGATCTTTCATTGTTTGTGTATAGGAATGCTAGAGATTTCTGTGTATTAACTTTGCAACTTTACTAAACTCAGTGATTAGCTCTAGTAGTTTTCTGGCATCGCCTTTAGGATTTTCTGTGTATAGTATCATTTCATTTGCAAACAGTAACAGTTTTCATTCTTTTCCAATTTGGACTTTTTCTTTTTCTTCTCTGATTGCCATGGCTAGGGCTCCCAAGACTATGATGAATAATTAGTGGCAAGAGTGGACACCCTTGTCTTATTCCTGATCTTAGAGGAAATACTTCCAGCTTTTCACCACTGAAAATAATGTGTGCTGTGGGCTTGTTATACATGGCCTTTATTATGTTGAGGTAGGTTCCCCCTTTACCCACTTTCTGGAGAGTTTTTAATCATAAATAGGTAGTGAATTTTGTCAAAAGCTTTTTCTGCACCTATTGAGATGATCATATGGTTTTTACACTTCAATTTGCTAAAACGGGGCATCACATGAATCGATTTGTATATATTAAAGAATCCTTGCATCCCTGGGATAAATCCCACTTCATCATGAAAGGTTTCAGTCCAGTTCAGTCGCACAGTTGTGTCCTACTCTTTGCAACCCCATGAACCACAGCACGCCAGGCCTCCCTGTCCATCACCAACTCCCAGAGTCCACCCAAACCCATGTTCATTGAGTCAGTGATGCCATCCAGCCATCCCATCCTCTGTCATCCCCTTTTCCTCCTGCCCTCAATCTTTCCCAGAATCAGGGTATTTTCAAATGAGTCAGCTCTTTGCAACAGGTGGCCAAAGTATTGGAGTTTCAGCTTCAACATCAGTTGGTCCAATGAACATCTAGCAAGGTTTATGATCCTTTTAATGAGTTGTCCATCCACCTTCTCTTCCCTGTCTCCCTGTTACCTTGAACTTTCCAGGCTCCCTCTACTTCCCAGTAAACCACATGGCTCTCACGTCCCTGGCTCTGGGCCTTTTCTGGAGTTTCCAACCCAAGAGGGTACACACACTTAAAATACAGAAGGGAATCTGTTAAGCCTGGTTTAGTCTTCACCAAAACCGCTGTGGGTCTCAGGTTCTGTCTCTTATACACATCTAGATGTGTATAAGAGACAGGCATAGTATAGTAGTCTCATATACTGTGAAGCCTAATTGCCTGTGTACAGCCTCATCTCTTACTAGTGGTGTGACTTGGGCAAGTAACTTAATTCCTCCAAGCCTCAGTTTTCTCATCTGCAAAATAGGATAACAACAGTATTTTCTCAGGTTGTTTTGAAAATTAAATCGGACACAGATGTATAGAACAGTCTTTTGGACTCTGTGCAAGAAGGCGAGGGTGGGATGATTTGAGAGAATAGCACTGAAACATGTATATTATCATATGTGAAACAAATCACCAGTCCAGGCTTGATGCATGAGACAGGGTGCTCGGGGATGGTGCACTGGGATGACCCAGAGGGATGGGATGAGATGTGTATAAGAGACAGCTCTAAATGCTCTGTGATCACCTGAATGGAAAGAAAATCCATAAAGGAGAAGATATATGTGGCTTACTCATTATGCTATACAGTAGAAACGAACACAACATAGTAAAGCAACTATACTCCAATAGAAACTAACTTTTAAAATAAGAACCAATGCCCCAACGCCTTGATTAATACTGTTAGTTAACACAAGAGCTGAGAATGAAAGCCCAGAATTTCCTCTCACTCTGGTAATTTTTGCAGCTATACCACACCTACCCACATTGTAAGGGAAGCCGGAGCTTCTAGGATTTGCAGAAAAACTTTGAACACAATATTCACAGAGCTTACAAAAGAGATCAGCTTCTGTCCTTTTATATGTATTCAACCCCATAGACAGCAGCCATTTAATTTTGTTTATGATATCCAGCTCTATTCCAAAAAAGATTCATTATCTTTCAAAGATATACAAGATACATCAAGATAAGAAATTAGAGGTAGATGATGAACAGAAAGCAAGGGAACAGGATAGAAATGAGGTTGATATAAAACACCTTTCATGAGGTCCTATTTGCCAGTTATAGGAAGCGGCATATTTGCCTCAAAATTTTCCTAACAGTTAATTTTTTCTTAGTCTATCATATGATTCTGCTTCCCAAAGATAAACTATTAGGGGGGAAAAGCAATAATTGTTCATAAATAAAGCAAAAAATTTCACCAAAGGGGTCTGGCATTGTGTAATATGACAAACTAGACACTCAACACCCTCTAATAGATTCTGTTTGTTTTTCATCTGGTGACTACAAAACATAACTTACATAGTTGATTACAAAGCATAATTTACATTGGTTACTTATGACTTCTAATTTCTGCACAACAAATTCCTGGGGAAACTTGAAGTTTTTGTAAAGTTTCCAGAAGTATTGCCTATGGATTTGTTTCATAAATAATTGCCTCACTCACTGATATATGAACAATGTTCAGATATGTATAGACACTATCATGACTATATAGATGATTATATAGATACTTAAGTTTGGCACAAATTCATAGAGGCTTATCGTCTCATTCTGTATTTGGCAATGGATACCAGAAGTACAATTATTGCCGTGGGGGCAATGGTGGCTCCACGTGACTTTGTGATAGAGAAACCAACTCCATCTTCAAAGACAGAACCAATATAATATAGTCCTTAACAGCCACCATCCATCTCACCTGGTCTGTGCAAGTGCTGTACCACGTGACAAATAGCTATGTTCCTGTTTTTAATAAATCCTATTATCTTCCTTGTTAAGAGAAATTGAGAAGCATTCATTTGGAGAACTTAATAGACTGTCTATCCTATGAGCCCTTCTCTATGAGTATTTTTCTCTTGACCAAGAGTTCGAATAGAGCACAAGAGAATTCAGATTTGTAATCCTTGACGACTAAGGTCTGTCTAGTCAAGGCTATGGTTTTTCCTGTGGTCATGCATGGATGTGAGAGTTGGACTGTGAAGAAGGCTGAGCACCAAAGAATTGATGCTTTTGAACTGTGGTGTTGGAGAAGACTCTTGAGAGTCCCTTGCACTGCAGGAAGATCCAACCAACCCATTCTAAAGGAGATCAGCCCTGGGATTTCTTTGGAAGGAATGATGCTAAAGCTGAAACTCTAGTACTTTGGCCACCTCATGTGAAGAGTTGACTCATTGGAAAAGACTCTGAT
>SJYX01014045.1:94010-104385 GCA_006410675.1 Oreotragus oreotragus
TTTGGCATAGTCAAGAAAGCAGAAATAGATGTTTTTCTGGAACTCTCTTGCTTTTTCCATGATCCAGCGGATGTTGGCAATTTGATCTCTGGTTCCTCTGCCTTTTCTAAAACCAGCTTGAACATCAGGGAATTCACGGTTCACGTATTGCTGAAGCCTGGCTTGGAGAGTTTTGAGCATTAGTTTACTAGCATGTGAGATGAGTGCAATTGGGCGGTAGTTTGAGCATTCTTTGGCATTGCCTTTCTTTGGAATTGGAATGAAAACTGACCTTTTCCAGTCCTGTGGCCACTGCTGAGTTTTCCAAATTTGCTGGCATATTGAGTGCAGCACTCTCACAGCATCATCTTTCAGGATTTGAAACAGCTCCACTGGAATTCCATCACCTCCACTAGCTTTGTTCGTAGTGATGCTTTCTAAGGTCCACTTGACTTCACATTCCAAGATGTCTGGCTCTAGATTAGTGGTCACATCCTCATGATTGAGTCATGAAGATCTTTTTTGTACAGTTCTTCTGTGTATTCTTGCCACCTCTTCTTAATATCTTCTGCTTCTGTTAGGTCCATACCATTTCTATCCTTTATCGAGCCCATCTTTGCATTCAATGTTCCCTTGGTATCTCTAATTTTCTTGAAGAGATCTCTAGTCTTTCCCATTCTGTTGTTTTCCTCTATTTCTTTGCATTGATCACTGAAGACGGTTTTCTTATCTCTTCTTGCTATCCTTTGGAACTCCGCATTCAGATGCTTATATCTTTCCTTTTCTCCAGTCTTCATTAAGAACAGATTTTATTGACCCAAAAGATGAATGGGATACTGGAATAGCCCTGAGATTGAATGAGCAATTGCAGGGTCCAGGGCCTTGCAGCCTTAAAGATGGGGAATTAGAGAATACAACCTTCTTTTCTAACTCTTGCCCCCTCTCACCCACTCTCATCTCAGTAGCCTCAGATTTGCATCCTCCCATTTAGGCTACATCAAAAAAGAGAGCAATCTTTTTCCCAGAGATGACCTCTCAATCCCAGGAAACGGTTTTGATCAGATGTGAGTTAAGGTCATCCCTATGGCTGGGATGGCAGAAAAATGAGAGGAAGGAGCATTTACCAGAGAAGAAGATGCAAAAGCTCTGTGGACAACACACTAGGTACCAAGATTGGCTACATTCCACCACTTGACTTCCTAACACAGGAGGTACCCTTGTTCCCTGACATTACATTTTAAAATGCCCACCTATCAAAATGCCAGTGTCCCATGTACAGTGGAAAACATGTCCACCCTTTCCAAAGCAACAACCTGTCACATCATTTGCTATATCGAATCCCAAGTCTCATCATAGTCTTGCCAAATAATAAATTTAACCACCCCAACACAGCCAATATGAAATTACATGGGAGTGTTTTGCACTTCAGTGAAAAAGTCCCATTTGGAAAGTGTCAAAAGGAGGAAGACTTACTTCCCTGACCGCAGAATAAGTCCTTGAATGAATTCCTCTTCCTTGCCCTGGACACTTGTCAGAAAAGTTGACTATAACCATTGGCCTCCTTGGAAAAGCCTAAGATAAAATTAGTACTTGATACTTGGTGTTAACAATGATTCTTCCTCTTCCCACAGTACAACTGTGGGAAGGAGAGCCTTAGGGGTTAATTATAACCCACCTTTTGCCAGCCTGGGGGTTTCTTTATCAATGTAGTTTCCTTAAAATTCCAATTTATATCTGATTTGATTTCTGAACTGTCTACTACATAGTCACCAATACTAGAGATATTGTCAGAACGTGACCCTTAAATCTGACCTTAGTGAACAATTTCTTTATCAGAACACTGAATTTTCTTTCCTTATCAGAACACTGAGTTTTCAAAGTCAAGCTCATCATTTCCACATGGAAACTAGGGTTGTGAAAACCTTTTCCCCTGATTTCAGCTGACCCCCTATGTCTGTAAAAATAAACTACTTTAATCAATACATTAGGCAGATCTCATTCAGTTGCAAGAAAGAGAAATCAAACTCATATCGACTGAAAGAAAAAAATATTTTGTTGGCTTCCTAACAAAACTGTGTCCTGGTGAAGGTCATGGGAGCAAAAAAAGATGTGCAGGAATCAGGATCTTAGGCTCTATCTGAATTTCTCTGTGGCTTTATGATTGGCTTCACCTATAGACTCTGGGTAATAGTAGACAAGATGGCTATCAGTGGTCTCAGACTCAAAGCCTCTGATGCAATAAATCTCATTGCAAACAAAAATATGCTTAGGCAGAAAAAGAGACACAGACACAGAGAATAAACACATGGATACCAAGTTGGGGGTGGTGGGAGGAATTGGAAGAGCGGGATTGACATATATACACTATAGATACTAGGTATAAAATAGATAACTAATGAGAGCATACTCTGTATAGCAACGGAACCTCTACTTAATGCACTGAGCTGATGAGAAGGAAATCCAAAAGGTAGGGGATTTATGTATATGTATGGCTGATTCATTTTGCTATATAGCAAAAAGTAACACAACATTGTAAAGCAACTATACTCTAATAAAAATTAATTAACACAATATGCTTTCTTCCAGTTTCATTCCTGGTGAAGAGCCATACTGGTTAGTCTTGGATCCTATCCCCTGCCTCTCTGGCAGTTACAGGGCAGGTAGAGAGGAAGGACACAGTAAATCTACTCTGTCTAGCCAGATGAAACATGAAGAGCCAAGTCTTCGGACCAATACTTTAGCCACCACTGTCCACAGTATTCACAAAACCCATCAATCAATTAGCCACAGCTATCCAGTAGAAAAAAAAATGTTGTTTTCCACAATTAGAAACAAATACTGCCACCAAGTTAGGTGAGTTTTTCTGGTTTGCAACAGGACATTAAGGAGCAGAGCAAAGCCTGACACCACCCCAGCCCCCCACAGCATCACTTTCTATCAGTTACTCATTCATTGTTTTATTCAGCAAATATTTATGAAGTGGCTACTATCTCCCAAGCACTGAGATCGGTGTTGTGTATCAATAAGCAGCATAGCCATGGTCTTCATCTTCATAAATGGGTGTATACACACAATTAAACAAGCAATCCCATGAAGTGAAATAAGTGGCAAGGTAAGTAATGCACCTGATTCTGTTAGACAATATTACAGGGGTGTATAACCTAGTCTGGGGTTGAAGGTGGGGGCACGTAAAGTATTCAGGGAAGACTTCTTGGGATAAATAATATTTAAAATGATACCTACATGATAAGTAACAGCCAACTCTGAGGGGCAGAGTGAAGTCCCTTTAAATATATAAATACTGTGTGTCAATAAGCTCAGGGCACACATGGAAAAATGAACAAGTTAAAGATAGCCAGTTGGACTGTGAAGAAGGCTGAGTGATGAAGAATTAATGCTTTTGAACTGTGGTGTTGGAGAAGACTCTTGAGAGTCCCTTGGACTGCAAGGAGATCCAACCAGTCCATTCTGAAGGAGATCAGCCCTGGGATTTCTTTGGAAGGAATGATGCTAAAGCTGAAACTCCAGTACTTTGGCCACCTGATGCAAAGAGTTGACTCATTGGAAAAGACTCTGATGCTGGGAGGGATTGGGGGCAAGAGGAGAAAGGGACGACAGAGGATGAGATGGCTGGATGGCATCACTGACTCGATGGATGTGAGTCTGGGTGAACTCCGGGATGGACAGGGAGGCCTGGCGTGCTGCGATTCATAGGGTCGCAAGGAGTCAGACATGACTGAGGGACTGAACTGAACTGAAAGATAGCCAGACTCTGTTTCCACTCAGCAGCATTATTTTCACTTCCTTTCTTCTGAGAAGGACAAAACTCCTTAGTGTGTCTATTTCCACTTTACTGCTTTTCCTCCAGGTCCATTTTTATGACCCCTAAAGCTAGAAAGGCCCAAATGGGGAAATGCAGTAGTTCAGGAATTAGTAACCAAACAGGTTTCTTTTCCATTCACCTTCAACCCATAATTTCAAGTAAAGTCCTACTGCCTCTAAGTGACACTGCTCCTTCCGGCCCATGAAGTGGCCTCTCAGTCAGGGAATAACAGACAGGCAATAACAGCTGGCATTTTCCATAGAAATAGTTGGCCTTGCCTCAAATGTGATTTTTCCTCAAGCAGCTTGATGCCCATAAGAGCAGTTGACCTGCATCAGAATTATGTCCTTGCCTGTGTCTTCTTGTTAGATATGAGATGAGCTGTTGCTAAGCTCCATCCAAGTCATCAGGGCCATGCATAAAAAATAAATAATTGAGCATGACTAAAATGAATAATCTATTATCAGATGTATTTGCATAATTAAGCTTGCTCCCCAAAATTGGCAGAGTACAAACCAGCAAAATGGCATTGCATAATATCGACCACAAAGCCCTGGAATGTGATTCTAGCAAAACACAATGAAGTCAGAGCTCTGTGTGTACAGATTAGATAAACAAATCAGCTCAGAGACTGGAGAACAAACTACATGCTCAGAATTTTGTTTTCAAATGTAGCTTCTTTTCGTTCAGAATAATGGCACTTCTGACCAAAAACAGGGACTTGGGAGAAGAATCGGGTACCAAGAGCAAGAAGCCAGACTGGCGGTCAAGGACCTGGGACCTAGGCTCCGATGCACCTCTGATGTGCTCTCATATCCTCTAGCCCGATGCATAACAATGCTTTGCTACCAGTTCATTTCTAAAGTGGCATAACAGTAGACTGTCTACCTACATAAGAGACTGTAAAAAGCACAAAGAAAACACAGAGGAGTCTGCCCTGGCTCCCATCCTGCATGCAGCCTCTAGATGCCCACGTCTGGAGCAGTGTCGTAACACTGCATGCTCTATGGAAATTCATCTTGAACTGGAAGAGTTGCCCTTCCAACCTTTCCCTCTGTGTCTCATGTTGAAGAGAAGTGTCAGAGCCAGCAACAAGCAGAGGCCTGGGGCTCTAAGTCAGTATTTCCTGTAAAGGAATTTCTAAGAGGAAAGTAGAGCTGAGAAAGGCTGTGTGGCCTCCTCTAATAACCTATAAAGGCAGAAGCTGGAAAGCCAAGGAGAACTTTATCAGAATATCCTGGGATGGAAGGGAAAACTATCAGCTTCAAGAAAACCCCAGACATCTGGTTTTTTTGTTTTTCATTTTTTTCTTTTTAACTTCAGAGCCTTTTCACAGCACCAAGAGGAGAAAGCAGGCCACAGGCCTACGTTTATATTGCCACTTTTCCTGCTTGGCTTTGTGAGCAGAAATTCTCAGATAAAAGCATCATCTATCAGTGACATGTGTCACACATTGGTTACCAGCCTGATTTAACATCCCTCTTCTTTTTCATGCTTCCCGCTAGTGCTGCCTTCTAGGTCAAAGAAGACAATCTTCTGAAATAATGAGGACCAAATTCTACCCACACCATATGATAGTCACATGTCACTAATTTAAATGGCACCACTATATTTATTAAGTCTGATAGCAGGCCTCAAATCAGTTAAAATGGCCATTTCAAAGGCCTTCTTTCCCTCAATCTCAGATCAAATTCAATCACCCAAATCAAGCTGTAGTTTCATGGAGTGGAAATGTGTGTCCTTCAGCAGAGTACCTGTTGGGGATATTGCAGCAGATCTAAGTGAAGAACTAGAAATGGGAGAATGGAGGACAGCGATGACAGTGAGCGGGCGTCTGTCCAAACCGTGCAGGACACTGGGGTGGGGGTGGACATGAGGAGTCAAGGTGGGAGGAGCCTCTTCTATGGGACCAGAGATCAAAGGGCTTCACCCTTGAGTCCTTCAGAGGGAGACTCTGTCTCATTGAGAGTGAGATAGTGTCTCAGGAACCTCTGTGTCAGCCTCTTAAAAGTGGCCAGCAAGATACAATTGAAGAATTGGAATGGGCACCTAAGAGGAGAAATGTAGAGATGAATGATAGAAGGATGGGAAGAAAAGAAACTAACAATGCTGACTTTTCCATTGTGCCTTTCTTACCAGCTACACGGATTGAGAAGGAAAGGAAAAGAAGAGGAAACCTCTTGCAGAGAAGAGTAAAACAGTCCACCATTCTATAAAGATTCACTGGGCTGAGCTAAATAAAAAGGAATACAAAACACTGCCTGGCAAGATGTTACATGGTAGAAATGCCTATTATTGATTTCACTAGGATGGACCCAAGAGGCCTGTTTGCAGTAATTCAAATCTCTGGAAATAAGTCATTCGGTGTGAGCCACAGAGCATTAGAAAAATTGGAGTTTGAGGAGAGTATTAAAAGAAAAAGAATGAGCCAGTGAGAGAGCACACTTTGAAAGCTAAGGTTAAAAACATGTTGCTTTTTTTTTTTTTCTTTCCAGGGAGGAAACAGTTGCTGTAGGAGGCATTGTGATTGTTTTCAAAGGCATTATGATGGACTGGCAGTCTCAATAAAAGGAATGGCAAACTTGGAGTTTGAACTTGAGAATGAAAAACTGAAAGGCAACAATGGAAAATATTCACCATATACTTTCATCTTAGGGGTTCAGCATTAAAGTTTTATTAAGGACAGTAAATATATTCTATAGATGGGGCTTCAAGACAATCTGAGAGATTTGTATGGACAGGAAAAAATTTTTTTTGGTGTAAAAAAATATCCCTTCATATTCATACAAAATTCCTTCCTTGCTTCCTTGATGCTCTTCCATTCTGGCTCTTGCACCATTTACCCCTTCTTATTGGAAGGACTGATGCTGAAGCTGAAACTCCAATATTTTGGTCACCTGATGCAAAGAACTGGCTCATTGGAAAAGACCCTGATGCTAGAAAAGGTTGAAGGCAGGAGGAGAAGGGGACGACAGAGGGTGAGATGGTTGGGTGGCATCACCAACTCAATGGACATGAGTTTGAGCAGGCTCCAGGAGTTGGTGATGGACAGGGAAGCCTGGCATGCTGCAGTCCATGGAGTCGCAGAGTCAGACACAACTGAGCAACTGAACTGAACGCTTTGTCATCTCTGATCTGTTGACCTCATGATGCACTCACTATGTTTACTAAAGACCTTGACTGTGGTTNGCTCCAGGAGTTGGTGATGGACAGGGAAGCCTGGCATGCTGCAGTCCATGGAGTCGCAGAGTCAGACACAACTGAGCAACTGAACTGAACGCTTTGTCATCTCTGATCTGTTGACCTCATGATGCACTCACTATGTTTACTAAAGACCTTGACTGTGGTTCTTGATCTTTCTATCCATGTTTGTCCTTAACAAACTTCAATCGCTCCAGACATCTCTAAGGTAGACAAGCTCTTGGCCTTCTTAATTCCAGTGACTTTCAACTTCACCTATATTTGCCACACAGGACCATATCCACACCATGGCTTTTTATCATCATTGGAATTTTCTACCTGTGAAATTTCAATCATTCATTTCCTCATTCATTTTACAAATATCTATTGAATACTTACCTTATGCCAATCACTGTGTTAGTCACTGTAAAATAGTTATAGTTTTAAAAGATAATATTTCTTCTTCTGTGGAACTTATATGCTAATGAAGGAGACAGAAAAACTAACAGGCCATTACAATAGAATGACATAAATACTTTCTTGATATATGATAGGGAAGATACAGGAAGAGCATCCGATATAGATATAGGTTTTCATAGAAGGTTTCCTGTACAAGTAAAGCCTAAACTGATACTTTAAGAATTAATATAAGTGCTAATTATTAGAGAAATGCAAGTCAAACTACAATGAGGTGCCACCATTTAAAAATCTACCAATAACAAATGCTGGAGAGAGTATGGAGAAAAGGGAACCCTCCTACACTGCTGGTGGAAATGCAAGTTCATGCAGCCACTATGGAAACCAGTATAGAGGTTCCTCAAAAAACTGAAAATAAAGTTACCAAGTGATCCAGCAATCCCCACTCCTGGCCATATATCTGGACAAAGTTATAATTCAAAAAGATACATGCATTCCTATACTCACAACAGCACTATTTACAACAGCCAGGATATGGAAACAACCTAAATGTCCATCGACAGAAGAAGAGATGAGGAGGACTCTGTGTGTGTGTGTGTGTGTGTGTGTGTGTGTGTGTGTGTGTGTGTGTAGTTGTTTAGTCACTTGGTTGTGTCTGATTCTTTTGCAACCCCATGGACTGTAGCTCTCCAGGTTTCACTGTCCATTGAATTTTCCAGACAAGAGTACAGGAGTGGGTTGCCATTTCCCCTCCAGGAGATATACACACACACAATGGAATACACAAAGGAACTTATCTACAAAATAGAAATAGACTTACGGATATAGAAAACAAAACTGTGGTTTCCAATGGAGAGGGAGTGGACAGAGGATGGATTGAGAGTTTGGAACTGACAGATGCAAGCCGTAATATTTGGAATGGATGCACAAGGTCCCACTGTATAGTACAAGGAACTACTTTCAGTATCCTATAATAAACCATAATGGAAAAGAATACCGTGTGTGTATAAGCAGAATCACTTTGCCATGTAGCAGAAATTAACACAACATTGTAAATCAACTATACTTCAATAAAATAAATTTTAAAAAATAAGTATAAGAGGCCAAGAGGAAAGACAGGATCCAGGTCAAGATGGTGAAGTAGAAAGATCCTGAACTCACCTCTCCCCACAAATGCACCAAAACTACAATTATTTACATATAGAATAGTGATCTCTGAGAATGATCTAAAGAGTAAGAGAACAGATTTTTAAAACTAAGAATATAAAGAGAAGACCACATCAAGACAAAGTAGGAGGGACAGAGGCATGGTCTTGTCAGAACCCACACCACTGTTGTAACAATTCAAAAACAGAAGAAGTACCACAACCATGGGGTTCCCCACTGAGGTTTGAGGGGCCCAAGCCTTACATCAAACTCCCCAACCTGAGGGACCTGCAGCAGGAAGATGAGCCTTCATAATGTCTTGAAAACCACTGGGGCTTACCTCCAGGCAGCCAGAGGGCTGTGGGAAAGTGAGAGTCCACTCTTGAAGGACTTTTGCACAAACTCCCTCATTCTAAGTCCCAGTGAATAGGCTGCAGTTGAGCCATACAAGCACCTGGGTCATGCAAAAAAAAAAAAAAAAAAAAACTCACTGACTAATTTTAGGATGTGTGGAAGAACAGGGATCTGGTAAAACTTCTTCCAGAGACAGAAGTACTAGTAGGTGCCTTCTTAAAAAAAAATTCTTCCATCTAGCTGGTCCAACACTGGCAGATGCCATTTCTGTCACTCTCCATCAAATTAGCTAACACCTGGCACCCAGCATTCCCCTGAGAAACAGCCCACTCCACCCAGCCAGTCCCTCCAAGACAACTCTCACCCTCCTGACTGGCAGTGGCACCCTCCAAGAGGCTCCTGCCCTGGACAGTTAGGCCTGTCCGTCTGATGGCAGGACTCAGCCAGCAAAAGCACCCTTCCAAAGTGGCTCCCACTCCAGGGGATCAGCCTGACACACCAGTACACCCACATATTCATGGTCAGGCCTACTAGACAGCCAGGTGAGGGACCAGATCCACCCACTAGAGTATCCACCCAAGGTTCTGCCAAGTCACATAGCTAGCTGGCCTCGGAACAAACCCTGTCCACCAGGATGTCTGCATCAGCAGCAGCCCAAACACAAAAGAAAGGGTCCACGCAGCCCACACTGGGGATACCCCTGGAACACCTAGTTATGGTAACCAATAGGTATTGTGCCACTGGTCCCCACACGACAACTTCTACCTAAAGTCACTCTTTTAAGACCCAGAGATATATATATACAAAGAGTTAGGTGAAAATGAGGAGGCAAAAGAAGGTATTCCAAACAAAAGAGCAAGACAATAGTTTCGGAAAAAGGAACTAAGCAAAACAGAGATAAGCAGTTTACTAGATACAAAATTCAAAACAGTAGTCCTAAAGATGCTTATCAAACTTAGGAGAAAAATTGATGAACTTAGAATCTCAACAAAGAGAAAATATTAAAAATAACCAATTAAAACTGAAGAATACAATATTAAAAATGAAAAATACAGTTGAGAAAATCAACAGCAGATTAGAAAATGCAAAAGATGGATTAGCAGTCTAGAAGACATGGTAGTGGAAATCACCCAATCAGAGCAGGAAAAAATTTTTTTTATTTTTTTACATTTATTTTTAAATTTTTTTTACTTTATAATATTGTATTGGTTTTGCCATACATCAACATGAATCCACCACGGGTGTACATGTGTTCCCCATCCTGAACCCCCCTCTCTCTTTCCTCCCCGTACCATCCCTCTGGGTCATCCCAGTGCACCAGCCTCAAGCATCCTGTATCCTGCATCGAACCTGGACTGGCAATTCGTTTCATATATGATATTATACATGTTTCAATGTCATTTTCCCAAATCATCCCACCCTCTCCCTCTCCCACAGAGTCCAAAAGACTGTTCTATACATCTGTGTCTCTTTTGC
>SJYX01014045.1:106309-141449 GCA_006410675.1 Oreotragus oreotragus
GAGATAAGAGGTCTCCCAATTAAGCAAAAGCTAAATGAGCTCATTACGCTGACCCAGCCTCACAAGAAATGTTAAAGGGACTTCCTCAAATGGAAAAGAAAAGATTATAACTAGAAGTAAGAAAATTATAAAAGAAAAAATATCTCAATAATAAAGGAAAACACATAGAAATATAGTATCAACCACTTAACAAAGTTACTATGAAACTTAAAAGGCAAAGTAGTAAAATCATCTAAATCTAAAATAAGGATTTAAGTAATACACAAAGTGAAAAGATGTAAACTATGATGTAAAAGGCATAAAACTTGGAAGGGAAGGAGTAAAAATGTAGTGCTTTTAAAATGCATTTGAATTAAAGTTAACATTAACTTAAAACAGACTTAAAACCATGAAATTCATATTATATATTGCTGTTCATATTATATCATATTATATATGAACCTCATGGTAACCACAAACCAAAATCTATCACTGGGATGTACTATACAGCATAGAGAATAGAGTCAATAATGTTACAGTGACTTTTTGTGGTGACAGACAAATACTAGACTTGTTGTGGTGATCAGTTCAGAATGTATATAAATCTCAAATCATTATGTCATATACCTGAAACTAACCCAATATTGTGTGTCAATGTACAGAAACAAAAATACTAGTTAGCCAAGCTAAAGTGGATATGTCACAGAGAGGGTATGTTCCAGATAGAGGAAATAAACATTCAGAGGTAAAAGGCATCATGGCATATTGGGGATTTTGAAAGCTGTTCAGAATGGCCAGACTTCTGAACATGAACTATATATGTTTGCTGAGAGAGGACATACTGGGCTGTTGCCCTACTTCTGGTTGAATATTTGGGTGAGTGTTTGTGTCATCTACTGAGGAGGGAATGGTAGAAGAAAAGCAGAAAGAGAGGGAAAGATAAGAGTTTAATTTAGGCTATGTTGAGTTCTATGAGTTTGATATCACGCTGGAACTGCTCAGTCATCATTGCCCCTCACCTCCACTTATCTTTATCTGCCAATCCACAAGAACAAACAAATGCTTCGCTACCTACCTATGTCTTCTCTCAACAACTAAGAGCCAGTTTTGCATGCTAAGTCACTTCAGTCATGTCCAACTCTGTGTGACCCTATGGACTGTAGCCCACCAGCCTTCTCTGTCCGTGGGATTCCCCAAGCAAGAATACTGGAGTGGGTTGCCATGCCCTCCTCCAGGGAATCTTCCAGACCCAGGGATCAAACCTGAGTCTCATGTCTCCTGCACTGGCAGGAGGGTTCTTTATCACTAGCGACACCTGGGAAGCCCAAGACTCAAGTTTAGAACATATTCAATGATGACCACAGCCCATTCATGCCATCCCATATTTATCTCTAGTTATCACACTGTGCTGCAATTTGCTCTCTGCTTGTTTGTCTCTGTTACTGGTCTGTAAATTCTCTAAGCAATGGAAAGGTTGTGGTTGATGGTGTTACTGTTTTTGAAGCAGGAGCCTTAACAAATGTGACCTATTCTTTTATCACTCATTTTTTAGTTTTATTTTTCAACCCTTATGCTAGCAGGAATTCCTAAAGCTATGAGACAATTCATTTCTTTCCTTCTTTTCCTAAGTCTTCCTTCTTAATACAATAGATACTAAATCATAACACATAATAGCTAATAGAACCACTTAAAACACTATCTCACACAATTTTCACCTTTCTTTTGCTTCTCCATGTTTAATGACTGCTAACTGGGTACTTGTTAAAGTTTAATGAATGATTGATTACTTGCATAAACAAACAGAATGAATAAAGTAGCATTTTAATAGCTTTTTAGGAGGGAACTGTTTTGGGGGTAGGAAAAATGAATCTACACATTACACTTTGGAAGGCTGCACTGCAACAAAGAATTCACTAAACTGTTATTCCGATAAATCAAACAGGAATTAGAGGTTTCAGGACAGAGAGGAGGAGATAAAGTAAGCAGCAGAGGATGCAGTTGAAGCATCTGGTGGAAGAAAGATGCCCAGTGAGGAATCTTGAAGGTGGAGTGACTGGGTATTTTTTTAAAAATAGAACTATCTACTATATAATTTTGATTTATGGCACCGATTTAGTGTACAATTTCTGTTTCCCATCCCATCTGTGGGTCTAGAGCTATCCTCAGCTGCCTTATGTGAACCTTTTTTGTGCAAATTCATTTCTTTTCTGGATCAATGTAGAAGTAAAAAAAAAAAATAAAATAGTAAAAAAAAAAAAGTAAAGATCCATAAAATACCCAAGGAAGGTGAGTCCTGAGGGATTCACCAAGTCTTGGGTGTCTACCAGGTATGGATGAGCAGTTGCAGTAATTTCATTTAACTCTCTGAGATGGTTAGTTTTATGTGTCAGTTTAATGGGACCACATAGTAACTAGATATCTAGTTAAACATATTTTTGGGGTGTGTCTGTGAGGATGTTTCAGGATGAGAGTAACATTTGAATAGGCAAACTGTAAAACAGAATGCCCTCCCCATTGTGGATGGGCCCTATCCAATCTTTTGAAGGCCTGATAAATCAAAAATGCTGAGTGAGTCTTGCTCTGGGTATCTTGTCTTAAAGCTGGAACATCACTCTACTCCTGTCTTTGGACTTGGCCCAAACTGAAGGAAGCTTCCATCATTGGCTCCCCCAGATTGGCAGCTTGCTGACTGATCCTGGGACTTCTCAGCCGCTAAAACCACATGAGCCAATTCATTATTTTTTATTAGGAAAATTTAATATATATTAAATTTATATATGTATATTCTGTTTCTTTGGAGAACCCAGACTAATACGTTCTTCTTTTCAATCTCTGAAACTACAAAGGACCTACTCAAACAAATTTCCTAAGAACTGGCCATAGTAAGGGCTTCCCTTGTGGCTCAGCTAGTAAAGAATCTGGCTGCAATGAGAGAAACCTGGGTTCAATCCCTGGGTTGGCCATAGTAAAGGGAGCTCAGGCAGAGAGCCTGAATAAGCGGGGATCTCATTCGCTCAGCCCAAAAGAATGCAGAGAAGTCACCTGGGCCAATAAGAACACAGTAAGATAAGACTCTAGGAACAGCTCAAGGAATGTAAAGAAGGCAGCTTATTTTCCAGGAGGAAAATAAATACAAGGAAAGAGTCTAGGGATGAAAAAGAACTATCCTGAGGAAATAGAGGGAAGAATAACTGTTCCTGCAGAAGAAGGCTGACAAAAGTACTTGCCTGAGTAGGAGCAGCTTTGTCAAAAACCCACGGAGGATGAATGGAAATGAGGAGAAAAGGTGCAAGGGGATTAATGCAGAGGGAGACCAAAGCCAATGAGAACAATAGGTCTGCTGTGGATGGAACTTGAGTCCAAAAGCATGTGGAATACCCCAATATAAAAGCGGGCAAGAAGCATAGCAAGAGACAGAGAAGAAAGTTTTGTGGAGTGCTTGACAGAGTAAGAAAAACCAGCTGAACTTGGGACAAGCACAGTTTAAAACAGGAACATGTAACTGAAGTGACAAAGGAACTCAAGGTATAATATGTTCCTATGGGCTCTGGGAGAAGGAAATACTAGTGTTGCCTTTGTGAGAAAAACAAGATGAAACATGAAGAAGGGAATTTGCCCTCTCCAAAGTACTATATTGGAGGCTCTTCACTTCTTAATAACATGACTTAGCCACAGTTCTCCTAGCGGTACCAGAAAGTAATTGAAATTGTCTTAAGAAAGGGAAGAAAGAGTTATTAGGGGGATATTGTGTAACACACCACACTCAGGGATAGTCAGACCTCAGGCTTCGAAAATAGGAAAATTACAAAAAAAAAAAAAAGAAAAAAACCAGCCATACTTTCTCTCCATCCCAACTTCTGAGAGTTCACCTCCTTTTCACTTCCTTTTTCACATGGTGTGAAGTTATAGATAAAAGTCCTTGGTATCTCTATTTTTCCATATTCTTTTGGTGGTAAGCCACTGAAACCCAATTCCAATCAATTAGGGCTTCAGGAAGGGATTGGGGTTAACTACCATGAGGGCACATATTTTTTGAGCAATGCCTAATGGGATTGAAATCACTCCTGAGATTCAGCGCAAAAAGCAAAAGCAAATTTCAAAAAGAGTGCATACTGTATATCCCAATGTACAGATGTTTTAAAATAAGTATATTACACTAAAAACCAGAGATAACAGTCCTGAGTTCATTCCAAGTCTTTGGGTCTGGCATCTCTGGTCAATCAGGTATGCATGCCTCCACGTGCAGAATTTGCAGTGGTATTTATAACGTTACATAAATTTTCAGTTATCAGTGCAAGAAAAAAACAATTTATATTAATGACTTGCTGACCAACGGTCAGTAGTCTTATACTTTCTCTACCATATTTACGTTTCCCAAATTCTCTACAATAAACATGTAGTATCACATTAAGAAAAATAATTCATATTTTTATAAAATATTTAAATTCACATTAACACAGAGACCAGTGAACAAATTAGCCTTCAAACTTCTACTTTAGCAAGTACACATTCAATAAATTTACCATGGAGTTTGTCAAGCTAATTCTTAATATACTGAGATATCCACAGTGAACTAAATTAAAGATATATACCAAGCTGAGTGAGATAAATTGCTATGAAGACTATTGCCTATTTATTCAGCATGTATTTGTTGAGCATCTACTGTGTGTCAGGCTTCAGCTAAATCATAAAGATGCAATAATGAACAATGCAGACATATTCCCAGCCTCATGAAAGTTATATTCTACTACGACAACAAAAGCAAGAGAATTGAAAAACACAATGACAAATTACAAGCACCCAAGGGAGAGAAAAGTTCATCCAGAAGTCTNTAAATCATAAAGATGCAATAATGAACAATGCAGACATATTCCCAGCCTCATGAAAGTTATATTCTACTACGACAACAAAAGCAAGAGAATTGAAAAACACAATGACAAATTACAAGCACCCAAGGGAGAGAAAAGTTCATCCAGAAGTCTAACACTGTAACATGTTTGATGGTTCATGAAGGCCTCTTTTAGGAGGTGGCATTCAAACTAAAAAGGAAAGGTGAAAAGAAAGGAACAACATATAGGAAACTCTGGAAGCAGGAATGTGTTTGCAGAATTGAAAGAATATTAATGCCCAGTGAGTGATGGGAGCAGGTGAAAGTGAAAGTTGTTCAGTCATGTCCTACTTTTTGCGACCCCATGGACTATACAGTCCATGGTTCTCCAGGCCAGAATACTGGAGTGGGCAGTCATTCCCTTCTCCAGGGGATCTTCCCAACCCAGAAGTGGGAGCAGGAGATGGGATAAAACTTCAGAGAGATGACATCCATCACCAGGCAAATTCTGAGTGCAGCTACCAAAATCTTAACTTTACCTACTTTTTGCGACCCCATGGACTATACAGTCCATGGTTCTCCAGGCCAGAATACTGGAGTGGGCAGTCATTCCCTTCTCCAGGGGATCTTCCCAACCCAGAAGTGGGAGCAGGAGATGGGATAAAACTTCAGAGAGATGACATCCATCACCAGGCAAATTCTGAGTGCAGCTACCAAAATCTTAACTTTGGTTTCCAAACAGTTACTTGTGACACTTCTCCAAAGCAGGGCCAATTCCTAGTTGAAGCTGCTGCTTGCTTTAACAATAAAACCACTTTCTGTCTGCAAATAAAATGTTTGTCAAGAACACTGACTCTTGATCTTGAGGGAGAGTCCTCATGTATGGGGCAGAAGGCAGAAGCCTAGCAAGGGTAAGAAGTGTCAGAAGAAGAAACAGCCAGAAAATCAAACCAAAATGAAAGAGAGGAACAGAAATAAAAACAAAATAATGAAGCTTTAAATAAATTGAGTATATCAGAAATGACAGATAACATTTACAAGCCTAAATGGTGTGCACATCTTTTTAGTAATTTTTCTCATATAATGCTCTCTTCTACCATTTATTTAATGCTCCTATAATAAAATATTGCTCTATTATTAGGAGAGAGGCATAAATACTAAACATGTAATATACCATGTATGAATTTTTTATGTGCCTGGTGGTATAGAAGAAACGTTGAGTATGCTGCTGCTGCTGTTGCTAAGCTGCTTCAGTCATGTCCGACTCTGTGACCCCATAGACAGCAGCCCACGAGGCTCCCCCGTCCCTGGGATTCTCCAGGCAAGAACGCTGGAGTGGGTTGCCATTTCCTTCTCCAGTGCATGAAAGAGAAAAGTGAAAGTGAAGTCGCTCAGTCGTGTCTGACTCTGTGCAACCCCATGAACTGCAGCCCATCAGGTTCCTCCGTCCATGGTATTTTCCAGGCAAGAGTACTGGAGTGGGGTGCCATTGCTTTCTCCAATATTGAGTTTATCATATGTTAAATGTTTTCTTTTAATCCTGAGAATCTGCATAAAAATATAATCATCAATTGAAAAGAAAGATAAAAACAAAGGGAGTGAAGAGACAAATTTCTCCACAACAGTCCTGTCACTCCCAACCAAAAACCTTCTTAGGGAGTGGAAAGAACAGAGCCCACCCTCCCTGATATCCAGGTAATGTGTGCAAAATTCTGATAGAAACCCTGGGGCTTGTTGCATATTGTTAAAATTGTCCTAAGCCATGCAAATGGTTGTTCAGTATCTGGTATCCTCTCTCAGTTTTGTTTGTTTGTTTTAAGGAAGATGAAATAAGTTAATCAATTATATAAAAAGTGCTCATCTATCAAAAAGGGTTATCTAACACTGTAACATATTTGATAGTTCATGAAGGCCTCTTTTAGGAGGTGGCATTCAAACTAAAGAGGAAAGGTGAAAAGAAAGGAACAACATATACGAAACCCTGGAAGCAGGAATGTGTTTGCAGAATTGAAAGAGTATTAACGCCCAGTGAGTGATGGGAGCAGGTGAAAGTGAAAGTTGTTCAGTCATGTCCTTCTCTTTGCGACCCCATGGACTATACAGTCCATGGTTCTCCAGGCCAGAATATTGGCACACAGTGAAACTGATCTTTCTTTACTGGTTGCTGCCCCCCAAAATTAGCATGAGCTCTGAAGTCCTGGGCCAAAGAGAATTCTGAGTTCATTGGAAAGGAAATGTGACACATATCTAAGTCTCAGGCAGAACATTCTATGGCTCCTTTCTGTGATGGGTAATACTCTGCAGTGAAAGCTGCATGTGAACAGTCTGCCACAAGAAAACAGAAGCGGAGAGATAGGACATTGACTAGTGACTCTACAGTCACTTCCACTAAAGCGAAATCTCTTAAATGGAATAAGAAATTATTATTGAGGAATAACATTAAAAATCCTGCATAATGATAAGAAAATGTAATAGGCCAGATAGCAGAGAACTTTCAAACCTTCCTTCTTCCTTCCTTTCTCCCAAGGCTCTACAAGGCAGAATGACCAGACATGGTCAGGCATTTCTTTCCTATTTTTCCTGTTGCCTCAAATAATTGCTTTAACCACTACCTCTAATATCACCTCCCTGGTGAAAATCAGTCACACTGATAGTTTGGAACCTGTCAGTGGTTTTGCAAATCGTGGAAAGATCTCAGGACATGACAAGATTCCTGGTTTAGAATCTGAACCCACTGCTTTCCTCTTTAGTTGTATGGATCGCCACGTACGGGAAGGGAGAGAATTGATAGAACTGAGGAGGGTAGATGAGTGGGGTATTATAATACACCAGCTTGGAGCAGAGCTTTACCCAGCCCCTCTACATAGGACAAAATCAAGCCAAAGATGTCTCTTAAGAATCTTCCATTTCATTCACCACAGGACTCCAAATGGCCACAGCTCCTAAAACAGGAGGAACAGGGCCACTAACAAAAAGGATTCATTTTTAAGTATCTTCATTCCCCCTTCAGTACTCTGCAGAAAGAAACTCATTAAGTGTATGTTGGATAGATTCATTAAACAAAACTGACAACCAAATTACAGGATTCATACCAGACCCCTTTGGTTGCCTCGAATGACTTAAAGCCCTTGAAATATAGATAATTATTTCTACCCCCATTTTTCAACATTAATATGCCTGAAATGGAGCTATCCCAGGCCCAGACTTGAGCCTGATAATGCAGGTAACTTTGATAAGGGGAGACACAGACACAGGAAACCTAGGCCAGTCTTGCGTCCTCAACTTTTTCTCAACTGTATGATCTGCTGAGAATGCCTTAAGCCTTGAAGCTTGTGAGTATCTCCTTGTAGGCCTTTAAGAGAGCACTATTTTATTAATATCTTATATTTCTGGAGAAATAACAGGTTTCTGCCATGCCTTAAAAATAGGGTTTTACAATTTCATGATAACTTTGAAAAATAATTGTGCATCATTCAGTAGTGTCTGATTCTTTGCAACCTATGGACTCTAGCCCGCCAGGTTCCTCTGTCCATGGGATCATCCAGGCAAGCATACTAAAGTGGGTTGCCATTTCCTTGTCCAGGGGATCTTCCCAACCCAGGGATCAAACCTGCATCTCCTGCATTGGCAGGCGATTTTTTTTTTTTTTTTTTTTACCACTAAGCAACCAGAGAAGCCCCCAAAACTGACTCCTTAATATTATAAAATACCTAAATGTTACATAATGTAGCAAATAGATAATAAGTAACCCAGTGAGCACTGGTCAGTGCTGATGTTTGCTTGTCAAACATCTTATTACAAATATACACAAAGAAAACATGATGGGAATGGAAAAAAAGAAAACATGATGGGATTACCCAATTTGTACACTGACTAAAGTTTTGATTTTTTTTTTTTTTTTTTGAGGATGTCCCCATCACAATTTCTGAAGCTACAGAGATTTAGTCTGTATCAAGCCTTTGAGGGATTTTATTCTTATGTTTACCCAGTGACAGGAGAGTCACAGGATATGTTTTTATGTTTTTATTATAAAAAACAGTCCTTCATTGAACAGTAAAATAAAAATAAAAAAAAACCTCCTAAAAATGATTCTTTACCAACTGAGCTATCAGGGAAGCCTAAAAAAATGATTACATAAAGCCAAGAACTAGGACCCTGAAAACTGACTCTGCTGAAAGAAGAGACCTCTCTCAGTGGAAAGGTACTGGAGAGGCTCCCAAATATTGGAAGTTTCGCATGTAGCACCAAACAAGTTTCAGCCTTTCCCCTGGGAGGCTCCCCTGGGAGCCTTTTTCCTATGATGTAGGCAAGTTCTTTACTGTTTGAGCTAGCACACTCAAGGTCTAGCACATCACTCCCCCAAGGGCACTCTCTCTCATGCTAATTCACTTAAGTCATTCAAATTAATTCTAAGGAAAAACAATTTTTAAAGTCTAAGAAGTAGTGCCCCCCTTACCCCAAGGATCACAGCCTTCTTGAGGTTAAGGGGCTTGTGTAACTCAATGACGCTATCAGCCATGCTGTGCAGGGTCACCCATGATGGTTGGGACACCATGAAGAGCTCTGACAAAATGTGGTCCTGACAAAATGTGGTATTTATGCTCAAAATCCCTGAAGCTAGATTTCAACAGTATGCAAACTGAGAACTTCCAGATGTACAAGCTGGGTTTAAAAAAGTAGAGGAACCAGAGATCAAACCAGAGATCCAAATATTCATTGGATCATAGAAAAAGCAAGGTGTTCCAAAAACCATCCACTTCTGCTTCATTGATTATGCTAAAACCTTTGTGCACACCACAACAAACTGTGGGAAATTCTTAAATAGATGAGAATACCAGATCACCTTACTTGTCTCCTGAGAAACCTGTATGCAGGTCAAGAAACAACAGCTAGAACTGGACATGGAAAAACAGACTGGCTCAAAATTGGGAAAGGAGTATGACACGGCTGTATAATGTCACCTGCTTATTCAACTTCTTTGCAGAGTACATCATGTGAAATGAAAAGCTGGATGGATCACAAACTAGAATCAAGATTGTTGGGAGAAACACCAACAACCTGAGATACGCAGATGATACCACTCTAATGACAGAAAGTAGCATATAATAGTATGAGTTGCTCAGTCATGTCCAACTCTTTGCAATCCCATAGGGCTGTAGCCTGCCAGGCTCCGCTCTCCATGGGAATTTCCAGGCAATAATACTGGAGTGGATTGTCATTCCCTTCTCCAGAGGATCTTCCTGACCCAGGGATCAAATCTGGGTCTCCTGTGTTGCAGGTAGATTCTTTACCATTTGAGCTACAGAGATGAAGAGGAACTAGAGTATCTCGATGAGGGTGAAAGAGGGGGAAAAAAGGTGTCTCAAAACTCAGCCCCAAAAACTAAGATCATGTCATCCAGTCCCATCACTTCATGGAAAACAGAAGGGGAAAAAAGTGGAAACAGTGACAGATTTTCTTTTCTTGGGCTCCAAAATCACAGTGGACAATAAGTGAAGTCACTTGAAATTAATCATGTTTGGGAGTTCATGTACACCCATGATGGATTCATGTCAATGTATGCCAAAACCAATACAGTACTGTAAAGTAAAATAAAGTAAAAATAAAAATTAAAAAAATAAATAAAATTCCCTTCCTTTTCTGATATTAAATAGCTTGCCTTTAATGAAAAAAAAAAAAAAAGATGCTTGCTCCTTGGAAGGAAAGTTATGACAAACCTAGAGTGTATTAAAAGGTAGAGATATTATTTTGTCAACAAAGGTCTGTATCATCAAAGCTATGGTTTTTCCAGTAGTCATGTATGGATTGAAAAGTGAAAGTGAAAGTTACTCAGTCGCATCCTACTCTTTGAGACCCCATGGACTATACAGTCTGTGGAATTCTCCAGGCCAGAATACTGGAGTAGGTAGCTGTTCCCTTCTCCAGAGGATTGTCCCAGTGCAGGGATCGAACCCAGGTCTCCTGCATTGCGGGCAGATTCTCTACCAGCTAAGCTATCAGGAAAGCCCCATGGATGTGAAAGCTGGACCATAAAAAAGGCTGAGCACTGAAGAACTGATGCTTTCAAGCTGTGATGTTGGAGAAGACTCTTGAGAGTCCCTTGGACTGCAAGGAGATCAAACCAGTCAATTCTAAAGGAGATCAATCCTGAATATTCATTAGAAGGACTGATGCTGAAGCTCCAATACTCTGGCCACCTGATGTGAAGAGCCAACTCATTGGAAAAGACTCTGATGCTGGGAAAGATTGGAGACAAAAGGAGAAGTGGGCAGCAAAGTATTAAATGGTTAGATAGGATCACCAACTCAATGGACATGAATTTGAGCAAACTCTGGAAAATAGTGAAAGACAGGGGAGGGTGGTGTGCTGCAGGCCACGGGGTTGCAAAGAGTCAGACACACGTAGAGACTGAACAAAAACAACATGAAGTGAGCCTGAATCTTCATAGATGGATCCCTTCAAAAGTATTTTTCCTTTGTTCTAGATTCATTTTCTCTTGGCCTGCCTTGGGTTCCTGAATTTGACCAAAGAAGATTAGATGATACTGCCTAGAGCTCTTTGGCATTCCTCTGCCATTTGAGGTCAGGTTAGACTGCAAACAACTTAAAGGGCTCACCAAGCCACTAGCTCCTATACCAGGGTATGTTTGCTCTTTTTTCCTAGTGAACAGTCACTTCGTTGCAAAGGGTCAACTGGTTTATAAAGAAAAGCAGTATTGATCTATGTTCTCAGTGTGAAAGGCAGTCAGAGGAAAGAGAAAGAAGAAATTCCAGAAGTTTCCCTCTATCTCATGATCTCTAGAATATAGCCAAGCCAACAGGAAATCATTAATGGTGTTCTGCATGTGTTTAAAATCTCTGTGCCTCGTGCTTAGAGCTCATTGCTGCCCTACCCTGAGAGATGTACCCTGCCAAATTATCAGGCAGTTTAGCCTGATATTTGTTAAATAGGTTTTCTGTACTAGCCTGCAGCTAAATGTAAATAAATGTAATAGGATGCATTTATTTATTAAATGGGAAAATGCCAAAGAAACTAGTGCAAAATGACTTCCAGGGGATTTAGATTCATTTGCATCTGCTCATCCTGTGCTTGCTATATACTGAAATGTCTGTGTCTTATCTATAGCAAAAAGAAAAAAAAAAAAGGAAAAGAATCCCTAAAAATTATATTGAAGTATTTTATATATGTATTTACTTTCTGAACACTCATGAGAGACTTCTGTCACTTTTTAACTGCTCCATCTAAATAATCAAATGATCATTAATTTTCTCTGATTATTTTATATAATATGTTTCATAAAATATTTATTGTATATATGATCTAGTGCCTGAGAATATCTTCAAACCTCAACAATAGTACACTATCAAATTAAAAAGACTTATGGAAACAAATTATTCAAGTTAGTTCTCCTTGCCAAAGCATACATTAACATTAATATACTGACATTAACTTGGTATTTAAATTGGTTTCTGTGTTCTTTTCTTGAGACCATATCTTGCTTGTACCTCTGTACTCAAGTGTCTTTTCCCCAGGGCACATGGTTTAATTATACATTGGCATTGTTGATGGAAAAGGGAAAGATGGCAAGCAAATTGCTATATAATCACAGCCTAGTAGCTCTTAAAATGGCAGTGAATTGGGGAAAATTAATAGCAATTTCACAAATGCAATAGAGTGCATAGGAAATACCCTGCTAATACTGATATACAAGTGCTTTCTTTTTTAAGGCAGCCTTCAAATTAAAGGGGGACTATTCTCCTAAACACCATTGACATATAATCCTGACTTCAACTGAGGATTTCAGGAAAATTCCAGTGAAGGGTTTAAGGTGAAGGTGAAGTCGCTCAGTCGTATCCGACTCTTTGTGACCCCGTGGACTGCAACCTACTAGGCTTCTCCTTCCATGGGATTCTCCAGGCAAGAATACTGGAGTGGATTGCCATTTCCTTCTCCAGGGGATCTTCCCAACCCAGGGATCGAACCCCGGTCTCCCGCATTGGAGGCAGACGCTTTAACCTCTGAGCCACCAGGGAAGGGTTTAATAAAAAAGATATCTACCTAGGGACATGCTGTTCAATTATTCAGGGAATATTTATGTAGCACTTACTATACCTGACTTTATTCCATGAGGTTCAAGAACCAACTTGTAATGAAATCTAGAACCTAGAATGGAATCTACTTCTGTGGGCAGTCTCTTTCCTTAGAGGAGGGCTGGCATATTCTCAAAGTGTCACATATAATTGGAATATGGCATTCCAACAAAAGCAAAATAACTTGAGGATTAATTTTGTTGGCATAAATTTAGACTGCCTGGTTTCAAATCGTTGCTCTATCCCTCACCAACTGAGTGACCTCGGCAGCTTACAGAAACTTTCAGAACTTCAATTTTCTCATTTGTATTATAATAAAAGTGCCTACCCCTTGTGGTTCTTGATCATGAAAAATGACAACAAACATGTTGGGTTTTGTTAGCTTTAATTATTCAGAATGCTTAATGGCATCCCTTTGGATTCTGGGCCAAAGAAGCTGAGCCTCTGAAGCTATCTTATTTTCATGGTGAGTCTGTGGATAGAGACAATTCAGGCAGACTCAGTAATGTATGTCATATGTATCCTTCAGATTCTGACTTCAAACCCCTCTGGCAGATTGGGGAACAAGGCCAAAACCAGCCTATTAACCTCAGTAATTTTTATATGACAAAAGAAAAGGCTTGAACTGATGGGTAAGAGTAGAAAATGATGAGATGCTTTGTCATTTCAGCCCCTGAGCAGTCTTCTGCACAAGCTCTTTCAGTTTTTAATCTCCAAAGATTTCTGATTTTAAAAGATGTTAAGAGCTAACACATAACAAAAAACTGAAATCCCATGTTCAAAATTCTATATCTTTTCATAATTTTATATAAAGGTTATATTTTATTGTCTTTAGAGAATAGTTTCACATAAATTTAAAAACCATTTCTATAAAAACTAGATATTAGAACAGACCAGACTGTGCCCAGGAGACATTAGAGAGAACAGGGAACTTTAGGATCTATCCATCTGATCATTTATTGTGTAATTTTCTGAAATATAGCTTGTAGAAGGTTGACAATGGTGGTGGTATTTGTCATGAAGAAGACAGAAATAATTTACACACATACAAAATGAAGACTGGACAATTACCCAGCTCATTTTGGTCAATCAAGTCTTCCTAAAGTCTCACTCTGTACTAATGCTAAACTGAATTAAAATGACATGCAAAACCATGCCTGCCCTCAAGGAGCTTATAAGCCAATAACATAAATGAAACAAATATCCGTAGTTCTCGATCCATGGTCCATGGTTCATGCAAAATAATCATCACCAATTAAGCAGACCAGAAGTGCAAACAAAGGAGAAATTTTTGCTGAGATGTTCCTGCTACTGCTACTGCTGCTAAGTTGCTTCAGTCGTGTCCGACTCTGTGTGACCCCACAGACGGCAGCCCACTAGGCTCCCCTGTCCCTGGGATTCTCCAGGCAAGAATACTGGAGTGGGTTGCCATTTCAGATGTTCCTAGAAAGCTTAAATAAAATGGTAGCATTAATTGAGCTATAAAGATGGAATCATTTTGACAGAACATCTTAGGTTTTCNCGGCAGCCCACTAGGCTCCCCTGTCCCTGGGATTCTCCAGGCAAGAATACTGGAGTGGGTTGCCATTTCAGATGTTCCTAGAAAGCTTAAATAAAATGGTAGCATTAATTGAGCTATAAAGATGGAATCATTTTGACAGAACATCTTAGGTTTTCAAATAGTACTTGACACAATGATTCATTTGCTACTTTTTAGCAACCAAAATGCAGGTTATCTATTCTAACTGGAGAGACTTGAATGAGTCAAGTCTTATAGAAATCTTATCCATCCTTCAAGATCCAATACAATTGACATCTCTTTTGTCAATATATCTGATTTCTCCAATACTATTTACAGCTGCTTCCCTTTGTTACAGTTTACTTGGTGTGGTAGAAATGCCTGAACTTATTTTATGCCCCATTATTTGGTAAGTCATATGGCAACCCACTCCAGCACTCTTGCCTGGAAAATCCCATGGACGGAGGAGCCTGATAGGCTTCAGTCCATGGGGTCGTAAAGAGTCGGACACTACTGAGAAACTTCGCTTCACTATAAGCTCCTTAAGAGCAGCATTCTAAACCTATCCCTATTCATCCATAAACATCCCCTTGACACCAGCAATAATTTGTTTAAAGGAGGGAGGGGGGTTCATGTTTGGGAGTTCGTGTACACCCGTGGCGGATTCATGTCAATGTATGCCAAAACCAGTAGAGTACTGTAAAGTAAAATAAAATTAAATTAAAAAAAAAAAAATGAATGAATCCACAAAAAAACTTCAAAGAGTGGTGAATGCTCTAAAGACAACCCAAGGCTCCCACATTTTGTGCTATGATGTAGCCAGCTTCAGAAAGGTACAAAATTGAATAGGAGCCCACTATAAGAGCAGCTTAGAGAATGGATATGTTTGTTCTCAAGCTTTCTCCAGAGAGATGATATCTCTGAAATGAGTCATTTTATTTGAACTAGTTGACCCTGATTCATCTCTATGAGTCTTGGTTCCATTTATATAAAGAAAAGAGAGGAACTGGGCAGAGACCCAAAAGGCTGAATCAATGTCAGAAATCAATTTTGAACACCCTTTTCTTCCCCTTCAGTAGCAGATTATTTTCATTTTTCCCTGAATTGCTCAAATGACAAGGTGAAATTTCAATTTCAGTGTTCCTGGTGATATACAACCTCTGTTAGCTGAAGCTAAATCTTTGCTATATGTATATGCACCAACCCAGAATCCCAAAGTCCAAAAACTGTGAGAGAAATGAAGTGAAAATGACTGGTAACTATAGGTCATAGGACCCAGAATCTGAATTATTCAAGCCAAAAATACTGTTTCCATCATTGCAGTGAGGAAAGAGCCTCTGGAAGTTGGGCAACCAGGGGTTTATTGCTGTACTGGCATTTTCCATAATCTGCAGGACCTGTGACAAGTCATCTAGTTATCTATTCACTCAGTTTCCCCATTTATCAAACCTATTTCCCTACCAATGCTGAGATTTTATGACTCTAAAGGTGAAATCTCTTCCCTGAAGCTGTAAAAATCAGTTAGAACATGATGCTTACAGCATCATGGTTCAACCCATCACAGCAGTTCCTGCTTTTTAATAGCTCCCATATGAAGCTTCATTTTATAAGTACAGATACACTTCACTATTCAGCTTTTTCATCTGGAAGTTTTTAGAAACCAAACAGCACTTTGTGTCTCTTATTTATTTTGTAACTTTTTGGAATTTAAGTGAATAGAACAGGAAACAATTTTATGTAGCAGATAACAGATCTGTGTTGGCCTCAGCAAAACTATTAAATAGGCCAAATTAGTTTCACCCCAGTTTACCTTTCTCCTGTCAGTGCAGTTTGTGCAGATTCAGCTCTCAAAATATTATATTTCCTATGCTGAATTATTCTTCCTTTAACCTATTAGGAAATCAGGGGTATCCATCTCAAATGTCTACACCAGGGCTAGATGGCAAAATTATTGGGCTGAGTATAACACAAGATCATGGCATCCGGTCCCATCATTTCATGGCAAATAGATGGGGAAACAATGGGAACAGTGAGAGACTTTATTTCGGGGGACTCCAAAATCACTGCAGATGGTGACTGCAGCCATGAAATTAAAAGACGCTTGTTCCCACATCATCCCTCCGGATCATCCCCATACACCAGCCCCAAGCATCCTGCATCCTGCATTGAACATAGACTGGCGACTCATTTCTTACATGATAGTATACATATTTCAATGCTATTCTCCCAAATCATCCCACCCTCTCCCTCTCCCTCTCCCTCTCCATCAGAGTCCAAAAGTCCGCTCTACACATCTGTGTCTCTTTTGCTTTCTTGCATACGGGGTCCTCATTACCATCTTTCTAAATTCCATATATATGTGTTAGTATACTGTATTGGTGTTTTTCTTTCTGGCTTACTTCACTCCGTATAATCGGTTCCAGTTTCATCCATCTTATTAGAACTGATTCAAATGTATTCTTTTAGTACTGAAAAGTAAAATAAAGTAAAATGGAAGCTCTAAAAAAAAAAAGTTCATAATCACCAAATAAATAAATAAAAAAAAAATAAAATAAAATAGGAGTCCAGAAAAAAGTACATATGAACTGGGGGAAAAAAAAAAAAAAGACGCTTGTTCCTTGAAAGAAAAGTTATGACCAACTTACAGCATATTAAAAAGCAGAGACATTACTTTGCCAACAAAGGTCCGTCTAGTCAAGGCTATGGTTTTTCCAGTAGTCATGTAGAGGTGTGAGAGCTGGACTATAAAGAAAGCTGATCACCAAAGAATTGATGCTTTTGAACCGTGGTGTTGGAGAAGACTCTTGAGAGTCCCTTGGACAGCAAGGAGATCCAATCAGTCAATCCTAAAGGAAATTCCTGAATATTCATTGGAAGGACTGATGCTGAAGCTGAAACTCCAATAATTTGGCTATCTAATGTGGAGAACTGAATCATTTGAAAAGACCCTAATGCTGGGAAAGATTGAGGGAGAGAGGAGAAGGGGAAGACAGAGGATGAGATAGTTGGATGGCATCACCGACTCAGTGGACATGAGTCTGAGTAAACTCCAGGAGTTAGTGATGGACAAGGAGGCCTGGCATGCTGCAATCCATGGGGTCACAAAGAGTCACAGACATGACTGAGCAACTGAACTGAACTGATTGTTTGTTAGATATGAGAGATATTGTTATTGTGTCTATGTAGAAAAATACCATTTTTGAAGATGCCTGCTAAAAATTTTAAGAATGAAGTATCAAATAATTAATTTACTTTATAATAGTTCAGCAGTAATGTCCTTCATGTCAATAAAAAGTTTACATAAAAATAACTCAGCCAAGAAACAGATATAGAAAAAAAGGCTAATATTTGTGGACTGTAGGACATGGATCGGGGAAGGCAATGGCACCCCACCCCAGTACTCTTGCCTGGAAAATCCCATGGACGGAGTAGCCTGGTGGGCTGCAGTCCATGGGGTCGCTAACAGTCGGACAGACTGAGCGACTTCACTTTCACTTTTCTCTTTCATGCATTGGAGAAGGAAATGGCAACCCACTCCAGTATTCTTGCCTGGAGAATCCCAGGGATGGGGGAGCCTGGTGGGCTGCCGTCTATGGGGTCACACAGAGTCGGACACGACTGAAGTGACTTAGCAGCAGCAGCAGCAGGACATGGATATTTGCGCATCTATTTTACTATTTCTACATTCTGTGTTTGAAGTTCTTCATTAAACAGGAAAAAAATAGTATGGTAAAAAAATAAGCCTCTGGCAAAAAGAAAAGAATTTTTAAAGAAATCAGTTCTTGATATCCAACTCTATCTTAGAAAGTGTTTAAATAACTTTTAGCTTATTTGACTATGCACAGAGGAATCAAGATTGCCTTTCAACCATAAACCAGAATTCTCTTGAAAATGAATCCTCGTAATTATCCACAATAAGCACTAGTACCCAGATTGCTTCTAGTATTACTTGATTATTGACTGCATTCTTCTCAAGACGGGCTTATCCTCAAGCATCTATTTTTATACATCAATTTAGTATTGAAGAAGAATAGGAATATACCAGCTCAAATATGCCTCTTTGGTGTAAGGATCATTGCAGGATGATTATCTTTAGAAAACAGCAGACATAGGAAAAGTTCTGACGATGAATAGTTATCCTTTTGTGAGAGACATTCACCTTTACAAGGGGACCAGGGGCCTTCCCCTCAGTACCAGGAAGAGATGGAGGACTCTAAATCTCAAGAAACTCTTATCCATGGAGAAGGCAATGACCTAAATCTGTGTAACAACCTTATCTTTGTTCCCTGTGCTTTTCTGGGTAACCTCCCCTACTTGACTCCTCTCTCCCTGCCCAATATCTTCTTTTGTCCTTAGAGCTGGAGATGCTATTTAAGTGGGGGATCGGACCATTTTAGGAAGTTACTCAGTTTTCCTGGTATCTTCCATGTTATGGGACATATGTTGTTGCTTAGTTGCTAAGTCATGTTGAGATTCTTTGGCGACCCCATGGACTGTAGCCCACCAGGCTCCTCTGTCCATGGGATATCCCAGACAAGGATAGTGGAGTGGGTTGCCATTTCCTTCCCCAAGGGATCTTCCCAGCCGAGGGATTGAACCTGAATCTCCTATATCAACAGGTGGGTTCTTTACTGAGCCACTAGGGAAGTCCTACAAGAGGCGTGCATACATGTTATTAAATTTCAGTTTGCTTTTCCTCTTAATGTCCTGTCTTTTTATTCCAGAGGTGACCCAGCCAAGAACCTAGATAGGTAGAGCGAAAATTATTTTTTCTCCCTCACAATATATTACTGTCTATATTTCACTATTCAATTTTAGCTTCTTAATTGATTTTCTTCAAGAAAATCAGACATACCAAGGGACCATCTCATGCAAAGATGGGCACAATAAAGGACAGAATTGTATGGACCTAACAGAAGCAGAAGATATTAAGAAGAGGTGGCAAGAATACACAAAAGAGCTATACAAAAAAGATCTTAATGACCAGATAACCATGATGGTGTAATCACACTCAACTAGAGCCAGACATCCTGGAATGTGAAGTCAAGTGGGCCTTAGAAAGCATCACTACAAACAAAGCTAGTGGAAGCGATGGAATTCCAGTTGAGCTATTTCAAATCCTAAAAGATGATGCATCAGCACTCAATATGCCAGCAAATTTGGAAAACTCAGCAGTGGCCACAGGACTGGAAAAGATCAGTTTTCATTCCAATCCCAAAGAAAGGCAATGCCAAAGAATGTTCAAACTACCGCACAGTTGCACTCATCTCACACACTAGCAGAGTAATGCTCAAAATTCCCCAAGCCAGGTTTCAACAGTACATGAACCGTGAACTTCCAGATGTTCCAACTGGATTTAGAAAAGGCAGAGGAACCAGAGATCAAATTGCCAATATCCACTGGATTATCAAAAATGCAAGAGAGTTCCAGAAAAACATCTATTTCTGCTTGGTTGATTACACCAAAGCCTTTGACTGTGTGAATCACAACAAACTGTGGAAATTTTTAGAGATAGGAATACCAGAGCACCTTACCTGCCTCCTGAGAAATCTGTATGGAGGTCAAGAAGCAACAGTTAGAACTGGACATGGAACAAAAGACTGGTTGTAAATTGGAAAAGGAGTACGTCAAGGCTGTATATTGTCACCCTGTTTATTTAACTTATATGCAGAGTACATCATGTGAAATGCCGGGCTGGAGGAAGCACAAGCTGGAATCAAAATTGCTGGGAGAAATATCAATAACCACAGATATGCAGATGACACCACCCTTATCACAGAAAGCGAAGAACTAGAGACTCTTGATGAAAGTGAAACAGGAGAGTGAAAAAGCTGTCTTAAAACTCAACATTCAGAAAACTAAGATCATGGCGTCTGGTCCCATCACTTCATGGCAAATAGATGGGGAAACAATGGAAACAGTGAGAGACTTTATTTGGGGGGCTCCAAAATCATTGCAGATGGTGACTGCAGCTATGAAATTAAAAGACGCTCCTCTGGAAGAAAAGCTAAGACTAAACTAGACAGTGTATTAAAAAGCAGAGACATTACTTTGCCAACAATGGTCCACCTAGTCAAAGCTATGATTTTTCCTGTAATCATGCATGGAAGTGAGAGTTGGACTATAAACAAAGCTGAGTGCCAAAGAATCAATGCTTTTGAACTGTGGTATTGGAGAAAACTCTTGAGAGTCCCTTGGACTTCACGGAGATCAAAGAAGTCAATCCTAAAGGAAATCAGTCCTGAATATTCATTGGAAGGACTGATGCTGAAGCTGAAACTCCAATACTTTGGCCACCCATTGAAAAAGGCCCTGATGCTGGGAAAGACTGAAGACAGGAGGAGAAGGGGAAGACAGAGTATGAGATGGTTGGATGACATCACCGACTCGATGGACATGAGTTTGAGCAAGCTCCAGGAGGTGGTGATGGACAGGAAACCCTGGCATGCTGCAGTCCATGGGGTCTCAAAGAGTCAGACACAACTGAGCGACTGAACTGAACTGAATGTTGCTTCATCCTACTTAATTTCATGGTTATTTTTATGTTTATGGCAAGTGATTCTTATTTTTCCCATTACAGTGATTTCCTTTCTGAATAAGTTTATTTAAATTAAAAAGTGAGTTGATTTCAAGAAAAATGTCAGCAAAATGATAAGGTGATAACTGGGTGGCTGAAGTTTGGGAAAAACTGAGCTAAAGAGACAAATTAAAATGAGTTTTAACATTATGCTCCCTAAAACATTAGTCTCAAAACATTTTTGAGAAGAAAAAAATATTTCCCAGTAAAATGAGTTTGGGAAAAGCTGTATACTACTGTACACTGCTCTCTAAGAGATTCATAATGCCCTCCAAGAGATTCATAATGCACATTAGCATTTTTAAAACTTGGAGAAGGTCTCCAATAAAGAAGCTCATTTAATTTTTCATGGGCAGTTTCCAAATATAGTTGACCAGAAAACTTTTTTTTTCTTTAATATAACTATTAACACTGAGATACATTTTTAGGAACCACAAGTGGTAAGCAGATTTTATGTTTAGAGAAGAGGAGCTTGCCTGGATTAATGAGGGACAGACCTCAAATGAGGCCTGCTTTCCTCCTCTCCTCTTGTCCTTGGTCCTTTCAGAGGACCAGAGGCCAGATAAGCTGACAAAACACCAGAGGCTGATATGGAAGAGAGAAGACCCAGATAATTAATGAGCAGGTCAGATCCCATAGCAGAAATAATTCAGCTGGAATCTCATAAGCAGAAGGGTGGGCAGAAGGACTGAAGGCTTAGTAAGGAAAAAATGAAGTTACTCTGTAAGTTACAGAAGTAGTTCAGTAGGATTCAAGTTTAAGTTTTAGGAATCTTACTTGCTTTCAAACTGCATTCTAGACATTAACCTCCAAATACAAGCTATTTTCTGACATCACCCTACTTTGTGCTGTGTACTCGAAAATAATCTAGGTGATGAAAACTCCTAGCTAAAAGATGAAAGAGTACTCATAATTTTTTTTTTCAAAAAACAAGGACTTTAAATAATTATTTTCAATGTCTGTTTAAGATTTGTTAGAATCTTGCTTTTAGTAAAGATGCTTAAAAGCATCTTTTTAAAAAAAGTATCAAAATGTCTAAAATTCAGAGAGAAATATATAAGTGGAAGGAAGAACTATCTTAAATATCTGGAAATGAGCTCATTTTGTAGGCCCAAGACGTAAAATAGAAAAGAGTTTCATCCTTTAAACCCTGAAATGGTAAGCACAATAGCATCGGACCAGGAACACTTGAGTCTGTCTGGGATGAATAGCACTTGACCATGAAAGGCTTGAGCTTCCCAGGTGGCACTAGTGGTAAAGAACCTGCATGCCAGTGTAGGAGACACAGGAGACGAGGGTTCAATCCCTGGGTCGGGAAGACCTGAAGGAGGAAATGGCAACCCATTCCAGAATTCTTGCCTAGAAAATTCCCATGGACAGAGGAGTCTGGTAGGCTACAGTCCATGGGGTCACAAAGAGTCAGACATTACTGAGGTGACTTAGCACACATGGAAGGTTTGATGCATTTCCAAAGTAAAGAAGAGAAGCCCAAATAGCAACTATGTTATAAACATCAGCCATTAATTCCTTCACAGAAACCATTTTGTCCATTTTCCCCCAACTGTGATATGTCTGGGAGTGTTTATATTCTTCCATTATGCTGGAAAGAAAAAGAAAATAATATGACATGAGGAATTCAAGATGACTCATTGCATTAGACAACAGCTGAAGAACTGGGGAAGGAAGCCAATATTTTCCCAAAACACAAAAATTAATCTTGAAAGAGAAGAAAAAATTCCTAAGTTTCCCTTGTTTTCCCAAATATGAATGTGCTAGAAGCAGACTATGAATTATTAAAAATGTGAGAATTAGCAATGTCAGTCATTGCTAATGTCAATCATTTTCAGATACTGAGACCTCCCCATGATGCCTGCTTATCCCCATAAAATCTTACAGGCTTTCTCTTGCCAACCAGACTTGTCTTCTCCTGGAGTGGGTATGAAGGCAGGGATGTCATGAGTAAGCTTGGTGTGTGACATGGTTACACAGGCACACGTATATCACATCACCCATGCCCAGCTTCACTTAGGAGTGAACTGCAGAAGTAGAGAAAAGTAAAGTTCAAATGAGGGGGAACAGTCTCATAGATCTTTCGGAGTGGTCCAAGACTACAAGCCAAGATCTCTTTCTCAGCCTTCAAGGCTGTGCACCCTGCCTTTCAGAGCAGAGAATATGTTCTCTCTTCATTGGTTTTCCCATCTGCAAAATGAAACTGGTGGATGGAGGATAGCCCTCAGGCATTTCCAGGTTTGTAATGCTATAGAAGTTTCTTTCTCTAGGTGCATTTTGCTTTTCTTTGTTTATTAGGCACCTCCATCTCAGCCAGAACCTGTTCTTGATGTGTCTGTCTTCTGGAATCACCACCAGCAAAATTTTACTGTCTTCTGGAACCAGCACCAGCAAAATGATTTCATTATACTTGCTTTACATAATGATCAGCAAGGAAGCAGTTAACATACAGACAAGAAAACAGTGAATCCCCAATGTAACTGCTTCGACATGGCATTTCTGTGCTTTTTCCCAGATCCCACAACTATTAGAGACCAGAGACAGGGCATCTAGTCACGAAGCTTCTCTCTGTGAAAAGAAATAAGCTACTTTTCTCTTCTTTCCTACTCTAGACACTAACATTAATCTCTCTGAGCACCATGTGGCCTTAGATGGATATCTAATTGTATGTTCTTTAAGGCACTTTGGGGCTTCAAGAGTCTGTGATTCTAAGCTGACTTCCTCCTTTGTGGACTCTTATTTTAGTTACAACAGAGGATGGATGGCTGGATGGCATCACTGACTCAATGAACATGAGTTTGAGCAAGCTCCAGGAATTGGTGATGGACAGGCTGCAGTCCATGGAGTGGCGAAGAGTCAGACACAGCTGAGTGAGTGAACTGAACTGATTCTAGTTCCATGGGATATAGTAACACTTCTAGCACTTGCTGATTAGCCTAGAGTATGAGGTTAGGTTCTAGGTGAAGAGGCTCACCATTTGGGTAATGCTTCAGGGGTCTTTGAGCCAAAGATTTAAATCAAGCTTATCACAGACTGATAGTCAGGAAAATCTGCTTCACTCCAATGGATTTGAAGAGCCCAGCTCTTCAAAACTATCTAATCACATCCTTCTTTCTAGGAAAACAAGGTTTTCTGTTTTGTTTTGTCTTGTCTTTATTTCCAAAATCAGCTGTCTGTATCTGAATGGTATACTGACAAATATAAATTACACAAATAAAAGGCTCAATTGTCCCTGTTGAAAATAACGGAATAGACTTCTCCCTAGAATTCCATTTACCTAGTGCACTTACTTTAGAAATGTGTAATTATAAGTTTTTTTTTTCTCATTTTGCAATGTTTATAAATCTTTTTAGAAACTAGAGAAGCCTGGGCACAGCATGACTCATGAACTGAAGTGTCTGCTATGATTAACCATGGTCATACCCCAGGAAAACTCGGCTTCATGTGCTATGCTTGTGAAACAAAGGATATCAAATGACTCATTCAAAGTGCCTAGAACAGTGTTTGACACTTGCTAGCTATTGATATTATTTTCATTGTCCTCAAAACCAGAAGTTTTCTCCCTTCTGTACCCAATCTTTGCACTTTTAGAGGCCTATTAGAAAATCCAATTTGTGGATCTGCACAGTTAAGGACCAGATCTAAACTCCAGTAACCTTCATCAAGAATCTGTCACCCTAGTGCACCCAAAGAAACAGCTCATTCACATCCGGGACTTTTTTGGTCATGTCCTTAATTTTAGTACATTGAAATTAAAAAAAAAAAAAAAAAAAACTTAAGACCCAATTGATCTAATTAATCAGACTGTGTTTAGCTGCATTTTTTCATATGTAATGAAATCATGGGAAATTTTACTAAGACTTCTTAGTATTTAGACAGTGAAAAAGTCTTTTCTCTAAGATGACATAGGTCAACTTTTTGGCCAAGACCTGTGCAACAATTCCCTGGTCTCTCAAAGCCTCTGTCAGGATCAACTTGTTCTCTTTCCAGGGAAATCCCAGTGGAGTTATCATTAGAATGACCATAAATTGTATTGTCCAACCAAAACACTTGAGTGTAAAGACAACTGTAAGTAATTATGCAAAAATAACAGACATGAGCTTTGACTATTCTTGGCAGCAGCTATATGATTATCCTAGCCTCTAAGAGGGACTTCCCTGGTAGCTTAGCAGTAATGAATCCACCTGCCAATGCAGAAGACACGGGTTTGATCCCTGGACTGGGAAGATCTCCTGGAGAAGGAAATGGCAACCCACTCCGGTATCCTTGCCTGAGAAATCTGATGGATAGAGAAGTCTAGTGGGCTACAGTCTGTGGGGTCACAGAAGAGTCAGACATGACTGAGGAATTAAACAACAATATCAATCTCTAAGAAGTTTATATGAGCCCTCCCCTATGTAGGGCACTCCCTCTCCCCCATGCCTTGATGAAGTCCTTGTCTCCACTTCAGTAGAAGAGATAGGTTTTTTAAGGTAAGAATTCAGTAAGTCTAAGCAAGAGAGACACAGATATAAAGAAGACTTTTGGACACTGTGAGAGAAGGCAAGGGAGGGATGATTTGAGAGAATAGCATTGAAACATGTATATAATCATATGTGAAATAGATGACTAGTCCAAGTTCATTGCATGAAACAGGGCACTTAAAACCAGTACAATGGGACAACCCAGAGGAATGGGATGGGGAGGGAGGTGGGTAGGGGGTTTGAGATGGGGGTGACACATGTGCACCTGGAGCTGACTAATATCAATGTGTGGCAGAAACCACCACGACATTGTAAAGCAGTTAGCCTCCAATGAAAATAAATTAATTAATCTTAAAAGAATATCAGTTCAGTTCAGTTCAGTTCAGTCGCTCAGTCATGTCCGACTCTTTGTGACCCCATGAATCACAGCACGCCAGACCTCCCTGTCCATCACCAACTCCCAGAGTTCACTCAGACTCACGTGCATTGAGTCAGTGATGCCATCCAGCCATCTCATCCTCTGTCGTCCCCTTCTCCTCCTGCCCCTAATCCCTCCCAGCATCAGAGTCTTTTCCAATGAGTCAGCTCTTTGCATGAGGTGGCCAAAGTACTGGAGTTTCAGCTTTAGCATCAGTCCTTCCAAAGAAATCCCAGGGCTGATCTCCTTCAGAATGGACTGGTTGGATCTCCTTGCAGTCCAAGGGACTCTCAAGAGTCTTCTCCAACACACAGTTCAAAAGCATCGATTCTTCGGCACTCAGCCTTCTTCACAGTCCAACTCTCACATCCATACATGACCACAGGAAAAACTTTAGCCTTGACTAGATGGACCTTTGTTAGCAAAGTAATGTCTCTGCTTTTCAATATGCTATCTAGGTTGGTCATAACTTTCCTTCCAAGGAGTAAGCATCTTTTAATTTCATGGCTGTAGTCACCATCTGCATTGATTTTGGAGCCCAAGAAAATTTAGTCTGTCACTGTTTCCATTGTTTCCCATCTATTTCCCATGGAGTGATGGGACCGGATGCCATGATCTTCGTTTTCTGAATGTTGAGCTTTAAGCCAACCTTTTCACTCTCCTCTTTCATTTTCATCAAGAGGCTTTTTAGTTCCTCTTCACTTTCTGNAATAAGGAAGAAAGATATGCATCATGAAGAGATTTCAGTAAACATTTTGGAAACAAATTAGATAAGGGCAAAAGTGAAGAAAAAGTAATCCATTTAGTGATGAGTTGTTACATAATTACATAGGTATGCTTCTTATAAATGTTTGAAGTATGGCTCCTCTACATTCCCTTTTAATACATTATAATACTCTGGTCCAGAAAAGTGGGGGAGAGGTCATTAGTAAGCTTTTATATGGAGATAAAATTAGTAACATTAACTATAAATTTAAATCATCTACTGGTATCTTGATACAGTCCAAAATTTTGCTTATTTTGTGCCAAGATGAATGGTATTAGCATCCAATTGATAGAAAAATCATATCCTCAAATAATATAACATGCACTTAAGAATAGGTAGCTGGATTTTAGAAACTGTCACTTGCTGTCCCATACTCTTTCACTAATCTCTTTATTGATGCAGCTAGAGGGAGGCCTAGCTTAAAGAGCCAATAAAACAGAATATTCTTTACATTAAACTTGTGCTTAGGAAAAACCAGCCACATGCTTTTTTCCTTTGGATAGCAAATTTTTAACATAAAGATTAACTCTATTTATTTATCTGTATTCTCATCTCTTAAATCAAAAGGAAAATTAGTATTTCTGCCTCAAAGTTTAGTTGATAATTTATTCTGTTCCCATTTTATCATAACCAAAGTAAATACAGGACAAAAAATAATTGGTATAATGTATACTGTATATTATAGTTTGAAAGTCAAATAATATAAATCCATTAAATTTTAAATTTTTGATGAAATACTTGCTGTAATTATCATTTCCTGACTGATGCAGGCTTTTTTAAAATCTTCTTTTTTTTTTAATTTTTATTTTTTAATTATTTTTTTATTTTTTTATTTTTTTGTATTTATTTATTTTTTTACACGAACTCCATCTTCTTCTAATTGAGATGTTACCTCTATATGCTGAAATTGTTTTCTATTCATTTTCTCATTCAATGCCGCTTTCCTCTAACTTCATGACATAATTATCATGTAAAGGTATTAAATCCTCAAAATGCCTTCCTATTTTTAAATATAAGCTCTTCTTTAATCATAAATAATTTACCTAATCAGCCCAGACAGGGGATTCAGGGAAGGCTTCCTGGAAATGGTGCTTTTCTTATGAGCTCCTCATGTCATGACATTTATATATATATATATTTACAGTCATTGGAAGGACTGATGCTGAAGCTGAAACACTAATACTTGGACCACCTCATGTGAAGAATTGACTCATTGGAAAAGATGCTGATGCTGGGAAAGACCGAAGGCAGGAGGAGAAGGGAACAACAGAGGATGAGATGGTTGGATGGCATCACCGACTCGATGGACATGAGTTTGAGTAAACTCCTGGAGTTGGTGATGGACAGGAAAGCCTGGTGTGCTGCAGTCCATGGGGTTGCAAAGAGTTGGACACAACTGAGAGACTGAACTGAACTAAACGGTCATATTTAGGGCTTCCCAGGTGGTGCTAGTACTAAAGGATCCACCTGCCAATGCAGGAGATGCAAGAGACATGGGTTCGATCCCAGGGTCTGAAAGATCCTCTGGAGGAGGAAATGGCAATCTGTTCCAGTATTCCTGCCTGGAGAATCCCATGGACAGAGGCATCTGATGAGACACAGTCCATGGGGTCGCAAAGAATTGAACATGACTGACGTGACTGAAGTGAAAGTGAAAGTGAAAGTGAGGTCGCTCAGTCGTGTCCGACTCTTTGCGACCCCATGGACTGTAGCCCACCAGGCTCCTCCCTTCATGGGATTCTCCAGGCAAGAGTACTGGAGTGGGGTGCCATTTCCTTCTCCAGGGGATCTTCCCGACCCAGGGATTGAACCCTGGCCTCCTGCACTCCAGGCAGACACTTTAACCTCTGAGCCACCAGGGAAGTCTAAACTGTTCTTCAAAGTATTTGACCATTTTACACTTTTACCAGTGAGATATGAATGGGAAGCAGCACTAAAGCTTATATTACTCTTCTTGATTTTTGACAAATGATAACACTGATATAACATCATATATAAGATTATTTAATATATTTAAGTCAGCCATTTAATACATTATGGATATAACTTAATATTCTCCCCACCTTCAATATGTAAAATTTCTAGACCTAATGCTAAATAAGCTGCTTTTTTAAACAATATAAAACAGATTTATTTGCATGCACAACAATGAGGATTAGGATTGGAGATGAAAAGGCAAGCATGCTTCTGTCAAACAGAGAAGATCAAGATTCATAAGTAACTGTCTTTGGAACCTGCTGGGTGGGAAGACCTGCTGTATTACCTTCAGATACTGTCTCTTTACCTGACACATTGGATGCTTCAGCAGCCTTTTTTGGGTTGTCCACCCTAGGCTGCTTTTTCTAAGTCCTTTAGATAGTTAAGCTTGTATTACTGATAGCTTATGTTCCTGATCTGTTCACCCAGGAGCTTTTTCATGAAGCATGAGTTTTTGTTTTTTTCTTTTATTCTTAGAAGCTGAGGTTCTTAGGTCTTTCAGGAGCTTTCTGGTATATTCAACAACTCAAGAAACTAACTCTTACTCACTTATTACTGCCTGGTGCTATTTACACTCAGTTAAACCAAAATGGCTAGCTTACCAAAAGGGAAGTTCCCATATTCATTTTCTCTTACCCAGTTAAAACTGTGATTTCTATTAAGACGATTTCTATTAAAACAGTAATGGCTGTTGGTAGTTTAAAAATTATAATGTAGATATATAGGAAAACTCAATTCCTTAGCTTAATAAGTCATTAGAATAATTCTGTCCAAAAGTAAAGCTTAAATATATTTCTTTTTCAGTTTATTCTGAATTTTATACAGACACATATGAAAGCAACCATACAGTAATTAGGGAACAACTCATTATCACTAGGTGGATAAACATACAAACACACATACATATCTATAACTGTGTATGTGTATATATATAAATAAATATTTTTGAAATATGTTAACAAATCTCCCTTGGATAAATATATAGCTACATGCAAATTCTATAAATTATGTCCAGGCCTTCAGTTCAGTTCAGTTCAGTCACTCAGTTGTGTCCAACTCTTTGTGACCCCATAAATCGCAGCACGCCAGGCCTCCCTGTCCATCACCAATTCCCGGAGTTCCCTCAGACTCACGTCCATCAAGTTGGTGATGCCATCCAGCCATCTCATCCTCTGTCGTCCCCTACTCAGCATCACAGTCTTTTCCAGTGAGTCAACTCTTCGCATGAGGTGGCCAAAGTACTGAAGTTTCAGCTTCAGCATCATTCCCTCCAAAGAAATCCCAGGGCTGATCTCCTTGCAGTCCAAAGGACTGGCAAGAGTCTTCTCCAACACCACAGTTCAAAAGCATCAATTCTTGGGCACTCAGCTTTCTTCACAATCCAACTCTCACATCCATACATGACCCTTGGAAAAACAATAGCCTTGACCAGATGGACCTTTGTTGGCAAAGTAATGCCTCTGCTTTTGAATATGCTATCTAGGTTGGTCATAACTTTTCTTCCAAGGAGTAAGCGTCTTTTAATTTCATGGCTGCAGTCACCATCTGCAGTGATTTTGGAGCCCCCCAAAATGAAGTCTGACTCTGTTACCACTGTTTCCACTGTTTCCCCATCTATTTCCCATGAAGTGATGGGACCAGATGCCACGATCTTTGTTTTCTGAATGTTGAGCTTTAAACCAGCTTTTTCACTCTCCTCTTTCACTTTCGTCAAGAGGCTTTTTAGTTCCTCTTCACTTTCTGCCATAAGGGTGGTGTCATCTGCATATCTGAGGTGACTGATATTTCTCCCAGCAATCTTGATTCCAGCTGGTGTTTCTTCCAGCCCAGCTTTTCTCATGATGTACTCTGTATATAAGTTAAATAAGCAGGGTGACAATATACAGACTTGATGTACTCCTTTTCCTATTTAGAACCAGTCTGTTGTTCCATGTCCAGTTCTAACTGTTGCTTCCTGATCTGCATATAGGTTTCTCAACAGGCAGGTCAGGTGCTCTGTTATTCCCATCTCTTGAAGAATGTTCCAGAGATTATTGTGATCCACACAGTCAAAGGCTTTGGCATAGTCAATAAAACAGAAATAGTTTTTCTGGAACTCTCTTGCTTTTTCGATGATCCAGCAGATGTTGGCAATTTGATCTCTGGTTCCTCTGCCTTTTCTAAAACCAGCTTGAACATCAGGGAGTTCACAGTTCACGTATTGCTGAAGCCTGGCTTGGAGAATTTTGAGCATTACTTTACTAGCATGCACGTGAGATGAGTGCAATTGTGCGGTAGTTTGAGCATTCTTTGGCACTGCCTTTCTTTGGGATTGGAATGAAAACTGACCTTTTCCAGTCCTGTGGCCACTGCTGAGTTTTCCAAATTTGCTGGCATATTGAGTGCAGCACTTTCACAGCATCATCTTTCAGGATTTGAAACAGCTCAACTGGAATTCCATCACCTCCACTAGCTTTGTTCGTAGTGATGCTTTCTAAGGCCCACTTGACTTCACATTCCAAGATGTCTGGCTCTAGATTAGTGATCACATCCTCATGATTATCTGGGTCGTGAAGATCTTTTCTGTACAGTTCTTCTATGTATTCTTGCCACCTCTTCTTAATATCTTCTGCTTCTGTTAGGTCCATACCATTTCTGTCCTTTATCGAGCCCATCTTTGCATGAAATGTTCCCTTGGTATCTCTAATTTTCTTGAAGAGATCTCTAGTCTTTCCCATTCTGTTGTTTTTCTCTATTTCTTTGTATTGATCGCTGAGGAAGGCTTTCTTATCTCTTCTTGCTATTCTTTGGAACTCTGCATTCAGATGCTTATATATTTCCTTTTCTCCTTTGCTTTTTGCTTCTCTTCTTTTCACAGCTATCTGTAAGACCTCCCCAGACAGCCATTTTTCTTTTTTGCATTTCTTTTCCATGGGGATGGTTTGATCCCTGTCTCTTGTACAATGTCAGGAACCTCAGTCCATAGTTCATCAGGCACTCTATCAGATCTAGTCCCTTAAATCTATTTCTCACTTTCACTGTATAATCATGAGGGATTTGATTTAGGTCATAACTGAATGGTCTAGTGGTTTTCCCTACTTTTTTCAATTTAAGTCTGAATTTGGCAATAAGGAGCTCATGATCTGAGCCACAGTCAGCTCCCTGTCTTATTTTTGCTGACCGTATAGTAAGTCTATAAAAAGGAATGAAACTGGGTCATTTGTAGGGAAATGGAGGTACCTAGAGTCATACAGAGTGAGGTCAGAAAGAAAATGGGATGAAATGAGAGCATAGCACTGACATATATACACTATCATGTGTAAAATAGTGGGAAGCTGCTGTATAGCACAGGGAGCTCAGCTTGGTGCTCCATGTGGCCTAGAAGAGTGGGACACGGGGCTGGCGGGGGGGTGGTGTTAGAGGAAGGGGATATATGTGTATATATAGCGGATTCACGTTGTACAGCAGAAACTAACACAATGCTGTAAAGCAATTATATTCCAATTAAGAAATACAATAAGCAACTCCACAAAAGGTCATTTTCCATTTCTGTGGTTGCCACAAAATGAACACATTAATACATCATTTATTCCTGCTTGTTTCAAAAATATTTAAAGGTGTTTTATGGGCACTTGAAATTGAACAAGATACATAAATTCCAAGTATGTAAGTAAAAAATAATGACTAATATCTGTAGAATGAGCACAGTGCCAGACACTTTATATACATGATCTCAAGTAAACCTTGAATCAATACTTTCCACATGAGAACACCATAAAAAGAGGGTAAGCCCTTCATCCAAAGTCACATAGCTTGTAAATGTCAGAAACCTTGATGTGTTTCATTGCAGTGGTGTGTTGTTTAATAAGAATTTCTAATTTGGCTATCTTTGTGTTATTTTTCATTTTTATTACTATTTCAACCTGGATATGCTCTTACTTCCAAATAAGTCTATTTTTTTCTTGGGAAGAATAAATGTATTTTGATTGAATTAAGCAATAAATGCAATTAAGCACTTTAATTCTTTCACTAATACAAGGGCCCATGGGATATTTTTTACTTAGTTCCTACATGATTAGTGATTTTTAAAAGTGCCTCAAAATGTTTTGGAACAAAATCAATTTTTTTAAGTTGTCATGAAACTATATAAGCTGTCATTCAGTTCGATAAAATCCTCAAATTGCTTTCCTAAAATTAAGAGCAACTCAAAAGTATGTATGCTCAATTTTAAAAGTTTATATTATAGAATCATATTCTTTGTTTCTGAAAATCAGTAACTTTGTTGATATCCAAAGCCTCAAAAAAGGATGACTTTGCATACTATTTTTTTTTCCCCTGTGAAAAACTAATACATCCACAATGCTGAAGAAGGAAAGTTATTAACCGAAAGTTGGAAGGATGAAATGGGAAAGGTTAACAGCATCTTTCCTTTTACCAAAGCACCAAACAGTCACCTCAGAGATGTACAGAGTCTTCAGGAGCTGTCCTGGGTGTCCAAAAAAAAAAAAGCAACATCACATTTCCAAATCCTAGTCTTCTGGAGGTAAAGTTTCACCTCATCTGTAAATATCCCTGATCTCTAATAACCTCTAACTCTGCTCCAGGAGCCTGGTAATGTAAAACTGATGGCTTTTTCCTCAGTATCCAAAAGAGCTTATCTGCTCCCTGGATGTGCAATAACCTTGTTACAAATGTCATCTATGTTATTAAGGAATTGATCTTGGATTATTTTAATCCTCTTTGCTTCAACATGGTCTGATCAAATTGAGCATTTTAAAAGAGGAAAGTGGATGGGGGGGAAAAAGCCACACCACAGTCTCCCATTTTTTTATCCTAGTCTCAGAAAAGGATATGCCCATGATGCAAGCTCTTTCTGAAAATGAAGATGAATGGGGATAGATACAGTATTCCCCTCTTCCCCCTGCAGCACCCCTAAACTGTAAATATGCTGGGTTGACCTCTATCTGACAAAGCACAAGCACTTGGTTAGGAGAGAGTTGGAAGAAGGAGGTTGAGTTTCAGAAAACCAGAGGCTGGATTTGGTTGACTTTCAATGCCCACCATGTGATAGCAGTATAGTCCTTTTCATGGTCTGGTCCACATTCTGGGTCCCACTGGCTCCTTCCATTAGGCCCAGTTCCTTGTCCATCCACACTAAGGCAGTGTTGAGAAACTGAGGTTTACTGCTCACTGACTATTCAAAGAAGGTCCAGTGATTATTAGTTCAACTGCTTTTTCTCGCTTACGAAGACCCAGTTTATTAGGCATGTACACGCTAAGTTACTTCAGTTGCGTCTGACTCTTTGTGATCCAGTGAACTGTAGCCCACCAGGCTCCTCAGTCCATAAGGTTCTCCAGGCAAGAATACTGGAGTGGGTTGCCGTTTCCTTCTCCAGGGGATCTTCCCAACCCAGGGACTGAACCTGCATCTCTTATGTTTCCTGCATTGGCAAGTGGGTTCTTTAACACTGAGCCACCAAGGGAAGCCCTTATTAGGCAGTAAAACCTAAAGCAATTGTGGCCTTGATAGGCTCACCAGTTAAATAAATATATTTTTTCTGTGTACTGAAAGGGGTACGTAACCAGTAAAAACACATTCAACATCTAAGCCTAAACATATGCAGTGAGGTATTTCATTTTACCTTTCTTCAAGGTGTAATAATCTCAACTTTTTAATAGAAATATTCTCCTATAGACATTTAGATTTTCTGCTTTATTCTAAAACTTCAACCAGGCCTATGTAGACCCAACAGTGTCCTGAAAGGACAGAAATGAGGTAGGTATCAACGTTTAATGTTTCCTGGTTCAAGAGCAATGGCTCACATTCCCAGAAGTCACTGTGTTGAAGAAGGAGGTTCTTCAGTTGAAAAGGAGCTTGTGCTTCTTTTCAGGAGCTCTGAAAGCTCCCACTTGTGCCAGACTGCCACTAATACTAGAGTCTTGTCATGTCATTTGTGCTGGGAAAAGGCATTATAATGATCCATTAGGAAGAAGGCCAGCTCTCCCACCATTACTTTTCTGAGCCCTACTATTTCTGCTTTATTGACTATGCCAAAGCCTTTTTACTGTGTGGATCACAATAAACTGTGGAAAACTCTGAAAGAGATGGGAATACCAGACCACCTGACCTGCCTCATGAGAAACCTATATGCAGATCAGGAAGCAAGAGTTAGAACTGGACATGGAACAATAGACTGGTTCCAAGTAGGAAAAGGAATACATCAAAGCTGTATATTGTCACCCTGCTTATTTAACTTCTATGCAGAATACATCATGAGAACTGGGCTGGAAGAAGCACAAGCTGGAATCAAGATTGCCGGGAGAAATCTCAATAACCTCAGATATGCAGATGACACCACCCTTATGGCAGAAATTGAAGAAGAACTAAAGAGCCTCTTGGTGAAAGTGAAAGAGGGGCATGAAAAGTTGGCTTAAAGCTCAACATTCAAAAAATGAAGATCATGGCATCCGGTGCCATCACTTCATGGGAAATAGATGGGGAAACAGTGGCTGACTTTAGCCTGGTGGGCTACAG